>JAABUG020077694.1:0-58658 GCA_011319215.2 Scortechinia acanthostroma
AAGTCCACATTGCCATGATGATCAGCAATAGTGTCTTGATTAATGGTTGTTTCAGATCGAGGCAGATTCCACTTAGGGAAAGACAGAGGGTTGAGAATCTTCAGTTGTCCAGAGTTGGCGGAATGATCTTCGCAGCTAATCTCAAGGGTGGAGCAATTATCCACTGAAACATCAGTCCAGCAGTTCGGGAGAGTCTATTGAATGATCTGCATAAACTATTGTATTTATGGTCAAGGAGTAAGATAGGATCTCCGCAGTCTTAAGTTAAAGATCATATTCCTGTCTAGTATACAGGACGTATGATAGTAGTCTTCATAGAATGTGGACGAAAGGCATATGCTTACAATAAGGATGTTCAGGATCTGCTCAATCCCTGGAGACTTTGAATGGTAGAAGGATTGGACATATTTACAGGCTCAGCGAGCACAGCTTGAGCACCGGCAAAAGGCACAATCTGCGGAGGAACTCATCTATATCATCAGGTACATAAAGTATAATATTATGACAAGGACAATAAGCTCATGTCATTGAAAGGTTAAGTCGATGTTCCTATTCTGTCAAACTGTCGAACGAAGCAGGCTAAGATATCCACCTGTCAAGGACACTCTCGCTGAAAGGCATCAGGATTTGAAATGCAAGTTCCGGATGAGTCAGGTATCGTTACCTCAGCTGAGCCATTGGTGTACTTGCATCCTGCGCAGCTTCAGCTCCTGGGTCTTAGTCAGTTTCGTCCTTTGGGGGAGGCGTTGGGAGCCTGTTTTCCCATTCTCTTTCAACTCTCGGGCCTGCTATGTGCAGCTTTCTTTATTCTCTGTGTATAAGGCATCTCTGTGTTGTGCGACATTCTTTCGCCTGTCGGATGTGGACGAATGACAGACTGGAAAAAGCAAAGGAATTGAAGCGGTGACTGTGGCAAGGCGGTGGTTGATAGCTCATATGCACGAAGTCACTCCAAGGGTGATGATTCCCTGACAGATCTCGAAGGGCCTCGAATGGTGACTTGTCTGAATCAAGGGATGACTCGAGAGCATTTCTTTGTGGTCAGACAGTTCAGTATCAACGCCATCAATACATGCAATTGCCTATTCGACGCATCATTCGTTCTCGGTCATGGCTGACAAGGCCATAGTGATCATTGCCTATTTTTGGAGAACCCGCACAGATTTGGATATCTGAAGGATTTCCAGTCTGTAAATCCATCACCATCGTCATCTCTTTGCCTTGGGTTGAGGGATACTCATCGAAGCAGATGGACTGGCAGCCAACCTCAACGCTCTAGAGGTACTACTGAATCAACGAACAAATGCAGGTGACGGACCGCCTCGTCTTCTCGAACCAGTAGCCATTCTCGTCTCTTCCTTCAGATCTGGCGGTGTAACCTGAAGACGCTAAGCGCTGTGTCCTCGTCGTAGATATACAGTGCCTGAGTGACAGTGACCAGTGACTACTGCGTCGCTCCCAGAATACTTCATAATCTTCAAGTCTAGTTTATATCGGATGTCGGAGGTGGAAGACAACTGACGATCGTCTCAGACTATTTCTACAACCATAAACTATCTATCACTACAGTGGACCTTTAGGAAAAGAGTTCCTCTGTTTCGAGAATTGTTCTCTGTGTCTTCTATCTGATCTGTCACAGTTGTCCATGCATGACATATCGTCTTCTCTCTGGACCCCTCCACTAATTCCTCTGCAGAACAGACATACTCGAATTGCTCCAACAAGAAGTTGATACATTCCAATTCACTCTACGCTAGACGAGTGGATGAACTTGTGGCTGTTGATGCCAGATTTGTCACTATCGCCGTGTTTGCCAATATTGGATCATATCAGGGTACGATCATCTCCTTTTGAAACTTGCAGACAATAAAACGACCTGATCTTATCTTCCTCTCCCTCTTCATAACCTCTTTCTTTCTTTCATTGTCAAAAGGTCAGGGGTTTGCGTGGTATCCTGTCGCGATTCCATTTGTCTCTTCTGCCATCAGGTACCCATCAGGTCCAAGTTTGCCACCAGTACGCCCCGAAGTGAAGAACAGTCAGGCCTTTAGGTAGGAATTGCCTGTCCTGGTTATCCGGCTCGCCCTTGATTAGTTGTGACTGTGTATCGAACGTCAGACACCCATGCTGACTCTCACCGTCTTCCAGACCGTTGCTTTCGGGCAGTGACCCAGCCTGACTTTTCTCGGTTCTCTGCCACTCTATATTTTGGGTCGAGGGCAGTCAGAACTCTTCACTTTCACTTGCTGTGGAGTCCGTGATTTGGAGCACAGCTATCATGCCTTCACGCGACAGAGGACGAGCTCGAGGTCGGGCGTCAGATGAAGAGTTCGTTCTATTTCTTCAGGGGGTAAGTACCGACCAAAGCTTCTCCGGCTGAGCCAGAGGGCATGTCTTACTGAAAGAACAGATCCCAGCCCACTGCCGCTGGCAAGAGCTCAAGGACATGGTACGCCAGACGGCCTTGCATATCCGACAGGCAGTCGTATACGACGACCAGCACGGGTTTCCCACTGGTTTGGGGCAAATTATTGTGAAGAACGAAGAAGAAGCATGGCGCACATACCGTACGTGAATCGAGCATGGAAAGGAGTCGCCGGCTAACCGATGCTCAGATAGACTCTCCACCAACGGATGGGATGGACAGAGTCTCGTCGTCACTCTGGCTCGAACTAGCTCACCTACAAGGCCTGTTGCCGGTCCCACCAAAAGCCCAAGCTGTGTGATTCCCCCGGCATACGTGGCAGGCTATTCGACTCCCCCTCGAGTGGCGCAGAACTTGGCCATTCCTCCTTCGCCTATCTCCCCAGAGTGCGTCCTCCTCCCTTGTGGTCAGCGCGTCCAACTAACGAAAGCAGCACCCCGCTTGTCTCAATGGCTCCAGCCCCGGCCCCAGCTTACCAGGGCCAGTGCCAGGGCCCAGAGTATGCACCGGTCATCAACCAGATAGCCATGCCACCTCCTCCGCCTCCCTACCTCCAGCCCTTCGTACCCATCTTCACCGAGCAACTACCAAGCATCCCACACTCGCCATCCCTGAGCCACTCCTTCTGCGACAGTCTCGCCTTCGCCATGCTCCCCACATACACTATCCCCCCCCTGCACCCTCACCCCGAACATTTCGCCACCAGTAACAACAGCAACAACAACCCTGGAAGAAGAACCACCTTCCACCCCCACAAACCCTCCAACACCGAACAACCACACCCAAGATCCACCCGCCGCACAATCTTCGTCCAAAACCTCAGCCCAACAACCACCCCCCACGACCTAACCCTCTTCCTCCAAGACGCAGGGCACATCGAGCAGTGCGAGATGCCCCTAAACCCAGATACAGGCCGCTGCAAGGGGTTCGCGCGCGTCACCTTCCGCGTCGCGGACGAGGCTAAGCGCGCTATCGCCCTGTACAACAGCGCGTTTTTCCTCGGCGCGAAGATTAGGGTTAAGATTGATCGGAGTGGGTATTTTTCGAGTCCTTCGAGTTCGACTTTTGCTTCTGGGTGTGGGTATGCACATAGTCAGGGCCAGGGGCAGGGTTATGGGTATGGTTATGGTTATGCTGGGAGGGAAGGGTACTATTCGGGGAATAGAGTCAACCTCCCTGAGAAGAAAACGGTTCAGGGCGATGATATAACCCCCGCGCCGGGTCCGGGTCAGAGTCCCGGTCCGAGGACGGTGGACATGAACACTGGGCGAGAGCGAGAGCGAGAGCGGGAGCGGCAGAAGGGAAGGGACAGGGACAGATGCCAGCCCCTTGTGGTGAACGGGTCCGGACTGGGAAGCAAGACTGCGCTGGCGATTTGATCCTCCCTGCACTGTCCTGCCTAATCCATAGCGTCAAGCATCTGCATCTGCATCTAGCATCTGGGTGTGGTGTTGGAGTGTATGTATACTTGCTTTTCTCTTTTCTCTTCTTTTCTTTATTTGTGCCTTTGTCTTGCTGAGTTGGGCGCCTGGTTTCCGTTTGAGTATTTCATCCATGCGATTGCAATTGCTGCCGGGGTCGGCGTCAGGGAAAGAGAGCACATAGAGAGGTGACGCGGGAATGTCAAAGTCAAAAGTTCATTTCATTGCTAGACTAATTAATTCACAGTGAAGTCATCATTCATCAATCGTTCTGATCTAACAATACATGCCATGCATTTCATTTCATCCCGTCCATCTCATCTCATTTCAATGCATATGCATATGCATCTTCGTGGCTCTTTTCCTTGCCTCATTATTCATTCGTATAACAGTAACAGTTCAGTCCAGGTTGTGGTATGCAAGAGCAGACGGAAAGCAGAAAGCAGAAGCCCTCGGATAACCACGAGAAAATAACCCAATTGGGTTGAAAAACAAATATGCAAGTAGATAATACAAGTTACCTGGTATGGTACATGGCGAGACGGAGTGGTGATCAGGCTACTTAGCATGATCGATCAGCTCCGCATAGAGAGCATCAGGAATCTTCCGGACAATGAGGACGGTCAGGGCAATGATCTCCTTTGCGTCGAGGGGCGGGAAGGACCTGAGGATCTTGTTTGGGCTGTGTATTGGTCAGATCGATTCCATGCATAGCAATGTGATAGTGCACATGCGGGAAACATACCTTGGACTATCGAGAATGGTATCTCTCATGCGGATGAGCTGGGCAACAATACATAAAATATTCAGGTGTGGCCCGTACGCGAAGAGGAAATCCCACAGGTGGAGCACCTCGGGCAGTGGCGGCGTGCAGGCGCAGAGTGTCAACACAGACGGGAAGGCGTAGAGCTCCGCTTGCATGCCCTTGGAGAAGAGATAGGCGGCGAGCTTCGGCTCGACGATCTCGAGGCATCGGTCGACCAGCCGCAGACCCCGGTGGACGCCGTCCATGGCGCCGCGGATATAGCCTGGGCATTCGCGGGTAATGAAATAGTGAAACAGGGCGAATGCCTCGACTTCGCTGCGCGCCACATAGAGAAAGGGCGCGCAGAGAACGTTCATGCCCTGCACGTAGATGGCCGACTCGCTGGTGATGGCTTCGCTGCTGGGTGTTGCTGTGACGGGGTTGGCATTGTCGTCTGTGGGCTCCTCCTCTGCGATGCTCGGTGGTGTGTTGATCAAAAGTTCCATTTCCCGTCTACGGGAGGTCGATAGGCGCGATTTCGGTCGCTTTTTGGCCTTTGCATCGTGAATCTTCCATGCTGTGGCGTTGAGGAGTCGGATCAGGCTGGCTTCGGTGACGCGTCGCTTGAACAAGGGATCGGTTGCTAGGGTGCGAAATGTGTCGTTGCGGATCTTGGTGTAGGCCGGCGAGCGACCGCGATGGATGAGTGAGAGGTATTCGTCTGTTGGTAGGGGAGGTATATCGAGTAGTGTGAGCCATAGGTAAACGCGATATGTCGACTAGGACAACATGTTAGCATGGCAGGCTCATTCTCCACCACAGCGCCTGCAAATATCCCATACCATGCCATCGCCATCCGCTTCCACCCTCGTCGACAGGACAAGGTATCTCAGCTCCTTCAGTGCATCGTCGACGTCCCCAGTCTGCGGCCCATCCCGTAGCAGCGACTCCAAGACTGATCTCTTGATCCCAAACCCCGAACCAGTCTTCCTCCCCGGCCGTTTCTGGGTCTGTAAAATGGGCCGATCGCCAGATCCGGCGTCACTATTTGACCTAGCCCGACGGTATGTGCGCAGCCGAACAGGGGAATCCAATTGTGCCTGTTGCGCCAGCTCCTCGGCATTGGCGGACGAGCGGGGAGTGGAAAGATGTGAGGTCGGACCGCTAAACATAGAAGGATTCGACGAAAGGATCTGATGCGATTGTATCTTCCGTAAAGTTCGCATCGTCCGTGGTGAAGAAGGAGCCGCAAGAGCGGCTAAGTTCAGCTGAGCTTGTGTTGGCTGGGACATGGTGTCTTGTATGAGGTGTATCTAGTGCAAATAATTTCTGCTGAAACAATCACAGGAAGTGACCATCTTCCTGGCGACGAGGACAGCAGTCAAGAAAAGATGAGAAGCAAGAAACAAAGTCCGTCGTTCGCCCTTAGTGCCGAGGATCTAGATAGTAGGTGGCCGGGGATAAGAAATGTAAGATGCAGGTTCGGACGATCCGCAATCCATGTGCATCTCTGGGCATGGCGGGCTTTTTCCCGATCCTGGAATGCGGGGACACGCGACGCGCCACAAAATAGATTACTTGTGTTTCAACTGGAGGAACAGTTTAATTCTAGGTTTGATTAGAGGACATTTCAGACGAGATTTATTTTCCAGACGCCTCTCTTAAGCAAACGAGGTAATGCATGCTGGCTGCGGTTGACCTGTCAATGGAAAATGTTCGGTTTCGTAAATAACCCGTCGGCCCGCCAACACGAAACGTGATCTATAGGAGCAACCCATTGTAAAGAGGTAGGATACTCCGTATGGATGCAATGAGCAAGAATATACGTTATACGTCGTCGCAGGCTTCCAGAGCCAAGTATTAAGTATACATCTGATATGTCAAACCACAGTCTTGCGCCTAAAACGCCATATCCAAATCGCAGCGGCTGATGAATGTGTTTATCTCGCGGCGGTATCAGGATCACGGCGCCCACTTGCTGATCCGCCTAGGGAGCTATCCACAAACTCCTGATACTGAAACACCTCCCCTCTTTTCCCTCCTGCAGACAGTTTCCCGGCTTTGCCTCCAAACACTCTGCGTCCAGTGAACCCACTTAATACCTCGTTGATGTCCTTCTCCGTCAGCGGGGGCTGTCCATCCTCCGACGCTGTGTGTAAGAGGGTATCGCGTAGCTCTGCAACATCAATCTGTCCGCTATCATCGTCGTCGAAAGCAGCCAAAGCATTCATCAGTTCCTGGCGCGAAGAAAGAGGCGCAAGTAGACTAGATAAAATATTCAGAAATGTGGGGAAATTGATCGTCTGGGCGCTTCCTGGAGGGAAAAATTGCGAAATCATCGACGCATCCTGGCCTGAATCATGACTCGGGTTAGCCCAACCTCTTTGAATAGCAAAGAAGGCAATTCGACTTACCGATGTTCACAAGTACATCGGCCACATCGTCCTTGTTCACGGACCCATCGTTGTCTCTATCAAGGACTTGGAATGCCTCGCGAATCTCCCTCAACTGTGTCGGCGTCAATCTGGCGGCTGCATCGCTCGAAGCAGCCATCATGCTGGCAGTCTTTGCTTCCATGATGGAGGAGGAATCATCGGGGGCATCTGCTCCCTTGGTTGGCGAGGACGGCAACTCCCTGGTGAATTTGGGTTGTGGGATTGGGTCATTGCTCTTCGGCGAGGGCCCATCGTCATCGGCGACCGTATATGTCTGGTTCAACTTGCTCGGTGACTGTAACGGAGTATATCCTCGGCCCGGTGAGCTTCCTGCAGTTCCTGGTGTGCTGGGACGGATCTGCGTGGGCGGCGAGTTGGGTGTAGATGGTCGACGAAATGGGGAAGCTCGAGGAGACCCGAAGGATAAGGGCGATGGCCGGAAGGGTGTATTTGAGCCCTGCAACACTCTCGGTCAGCCTGATATGATCTGGCTATCAGCTGTTTGTGGTGAGGGGAGCAGCACACCATGATATGATATCTTTGTGAATTCTGATCTAGACAATTTTTGATAATTCTAGTATCCTTTGTAAATTCTACCTTAGAATTCAATCTGTAGCAAAAGCAAGTAGTACGGGTTCAGATTGCATTGGATGCTGAGGTTATCTGCGTCTACAGGTGATAGCGTAACCATGCATCCGACCAGACAAACAAACAAAACAGCGCATGGATGAAGCCGGCGTAAAGTCGGCCCGCTGCTCTTGGCATGGCGGGTCTGCGGGGATCTTGTCCTCGAGTTGTCGAGTTGAAGCTTTGAAGGACACAACAGGAGTTTCCACGAGTTGGGTCAAAAGCCTGCTTAGGTCGGTGGCAACGGCCCGATGCCTCCCGGATATGAAGCAGACGCATTGGTGTGATGAGAGACGGAATTTACGCCCCAACACGGCTCTCGTCCTGAGTCATTGAACCGGTCTACTAGGAGAAGTTGACAACATTCGGCTCGAGTTACTTGGCTTTCTTCGGCAATTCTGCATACTGCTATTCCTTTTCGGAATCTGCCGAAACCAAACGGACTGTATGTTCGTGTGGACAAGAGGCGCTTGACAAGCCCATCTGAGACGGACGCAATGTGTATGCGAACTTGGCGACTGGTCCAAAGGCGTTTGATCTTGGAAAATAAAAGGACGAAATTCCTGATAGGGCTGATTCCAGAGCTCTGCCGGCCGTCTGACTGTGACAAGAAACGGCAGCCTTTTCATGGGAAATACGTAGTTCTAGTCGTAGCGCACATACACAGCTACTATCATCGCGTTCCGAAGCTTTCTGCATCATATTGGGCACCATCTTCCAGGCTTTGTAAGGCGAACTCAACAAACGGCTTCCGCGTCTATAATTCTGCCAAATGATCAGAATCACAGCTTGCGAACACCCATGTGCTGAGGGTGGGAATGCGTCGTTTCGTGGCACTACCAGACAGTGGGAAATTGAATTCTAAAACACACACCGGTACCTGCATGGTCAATTCTCGAATCACACCGGCTGTAGTTGAAGTAGTCTTAGAATAATTTCCTGTCATGCAAGGGCCAACGGAGTATTATTGCGACCTCACGATGGGATTGATCTGGTTCTGGTTCTCCTTCCCGTCGCCTTTCCCCGCTGTGGAGATGGTTGGTACGTGGTGTTAACTGTTAAGGCGTCCCCTTTTCTTCCAAATTGACTGAAATAAGTTAACCCCTGAACGGACGAACGACGATCAACTAAGCTTCGATCGGTCACAACTGACTAACTAGCACATTGGCCATGGCTTCCTACTTACTCAATGCTCTCTAATGTCCGTTGATGCGAGATATGCGGTGATTGTGCCCATTTCTCTGCTAGGAGCAGTCCTCGCCCACCCCCGTATCTCTTATCCTCCCCGGGCCATCGCTTTCTCCCTCACCACCGAGAATGGCCACCACTCTTCCGTACCGACCGTCCGACGATGCTGCGCATCCATTTCCTTCCGTATCGAACCCTTCGAAATCCAATGGCTTTCCCCGATTGTCTCCATCGCCCTCGGTCGTGAAGAACAGATCTCCCAGCAGCTCAAGATCGCTGCGTCGACCCTCCGGAGATCATCTCGCTGTCCCTCGTTCCTCGAGACCCCGACGATGCAAGGCACAATACCCTTTAGACTCATCAGAGCGTCATGTCGAGTACATCCTCGTCGCGTCCTTCCACATTGACCGGGGTCCGATCATGGAACATCAGTATCCGGCGCCCATTAGCGGAGATGAAAGCATGCTCGCGGAACTGATGCTGCCGGACCAGACGCATGTTCGGAGCCAGGACTGGACCATCTTCTTCTTGCATAAGGACACCAGTGCGGAGGAAGAGGACGAGGATTCAACAAAGGCGAAGAAAAAGCGGCGGAAAAAGGCAAAGGCAGAGAACCCTGACCAGGAAGTGGACGACAATAGCCAGGACGAAGATACAGATGCTTTCACGGAAGAGAGCAGCGACGAGGAAGACGATAGTGGCGAGGGGCCACCGTTGATGTACGTGCTTAATCTTGTGAATACAAAGCAAGATAACACAGTCAGACGGTTCGTTCTCCTGCTCTACGGCCTTGTAATCTCTCGGCTAAATTAATCTATAGAGGTGCGGTCGTCAAGGCTATGGCAATCTGTACGCGCCATTCATTTCTTCATATCTATAAGGTGATTCACCCCGCTTCAATTGAGTTGACATGTGCTGATACCATTGCGCACAGCCCTTGCTATTATTGGCGCTGGAGGACTATTTCAAGTCGCCGTATCCCGAGACTCTGGCTACGCTATATAACGCCGTCAACGAGATGGATCTGTCATTGATGCCCAAGCTTTCGCTTCTGGAACGACAGATTCTGCAAGCTAGTAATGCGAAGGATATGTTTATCGAAAAATTCGAGCAGATGATCCAGCAGCGACTGATCGAGGAGGGAGAGCCTGTTGAAGAAACCCCGCCATCGCCCAGAAAGCAGACCCCTCGATATGCGCTTCCCCGCGACACCCACGAGTTCGAATCGCGAGTCGTCTACAACGATATCCCGATTCCGGTCAAAGTGCCAACTGTTATATGGCCCGAGATCGTGGGAGACTTTTCCCTCATCAAGCTCATCCAGACATTTTCTACCGTGCATGCCACAGCACCGCAGCCCTTCCCACTTCATCCTCACCTGACCACCAATGGTTCCTATACACATCCGATCATCGTCCTTGTCAACGCCATGCTCACCCAGAAACGGGTGATCTTCTTGGGCCACAATCGACCGTCCGGCGAAGTAGCAGAGGCGGTTCTCGCCGCCTGTGCTCTTGCATCGGGCGGTATCTTACGTGGCTTCACGAGGCATGCCTTTCCCTATACCGACTTGACGAAGATCGATGATCTGCTGAAAGTTCCCGGCTTCATCGCTGGAGTAACGAATCCCACGTTCGCCAATCATCCCGAATGGTGGGACCTCCTGTGCGATCTTCCCACCGGCAGAATGAAAATCAGCAGCCGCATCGAGCCGGCCCCGGTTACGGAGGGACAACTGTATTTCCAACAGAGCTCTTTCCTCCAAAACTACACGCCGAGCGCCCATCCGGATCCAACCGGTGACAACGCGTTCATGGAAGATGTCCAACGGAGCATTACTAACCGCTACGGGGAGAATGCGATCCGTGCGAAATGGCGCGCATACATTACCAAATTCACGCGCGTCGCGGCTGCGTTTGAGGAGACTGTGTACGGAGCGTCAAATCTCTACATCATCGGACCTAACGAGGAGCTATCTCCAGAGAGCCCGAGTGGTGTACAAGCCGACCCCCATGACCCCACAACGCTCCGTGGCCATGGCTATGTATGGCCCGACGAGGCAACGAAACAGCGAGAATTGATCGCCTCTGTGTCCCGAATCGAAGGCTGGCGCACGACTCGGTCCTACTACTCGTTTATCCAGGACATCGCGGCCATGTACTATCCCGCGAGGCCAATTCAGAAACCCGACCTTCACCATCACCATGATCGGCTGCGCACATTGCGGCTGTCCCATGCCGACGCCGGAGCTATCTACCTTGCCTTTTCCCATGCCGTCAAGGACTATGGAGGCATATGCCAGCTTCTAACGGTGACGCCAGAAAGCCAGGCCGGTCTGTTCTACATCAGCATGGGCTTGTTTCATCCTGATCCGTCTGTTCGTGAAGCAACCGCCGATCTTCTAGATCGAATAGCCGCTCACCCCGCCGGCCGACACTTCTGGGCTCAGCTCGGCCGCTTCAATAAGCTGGCGTACTTCCGAGTCAGACGGGAGCGGGATGCAGCGCAGAGCCCTATATCAGGGGCGGGCTCGAATTTCGGGGCGCCGCAGTCTCTCATTGGGATTGCCACTGGCAATGCCAATGCCTCGAGGCGGAGCTGACACCGAGCATCCTGACAACTATAACGTTCTGTCAATATTTCAATATCACATATAACGACAGTGAATATATCTATTTGATCATACACTTCTTGGATATCTTTTTTGTTCTTTTTCTTCCATGGGTGGAGAGGTGATTACTCCTCATGTGTATGCATGCAATGACATGGCGGTATGATATTTGATGAAGTTATTCAATTCAGTGTTGATACTTGAATATATGCAACATGATTCCAATAATCCATATGTGTGAACCACGATGTACGTGGTGTTATAATTACAATTAAATCTATATAAAGATGGCGGTAAAGGAAGTAAGGTAAGAATATGCCAAATCCAACTCGCTGTCGTTATCCATATAACCATGACCTGAAGAATGCCTTGCTCAAGGAGAGAAGGAGAAAGAATTATACAAGGAATGCAACAAGCGCCAGCGTCCACGCGAGCAACCGCAAATTGCGACCAACAGCCGCAGCGCCAGCCCCGGACGTCACAGCCGACTTCTCACTCCCAACAGTGACGTTCACATTCGCGAAATTCTCACCGCAGTGCCTGTTCAGCGCCAACGCAGAGGGGAGATACGAGGTATCAAGCGGCTGGCCATCGACCTGCGCCCAGCGACTGAAGATATCCATACTGGCCTGCAGACACTCGTTGCAGGAGGGCCAGGGCGGGGAGACGATGGGGTATCCCCAGGGGATGGAGTAGACGTCGAAGTTCTGCGGGGCGGAGGCGTTGGTGACTGCGTCGACGAAGCAGTAGTCGTTTGTGATGGGGTTCTTGAGGCAGGCGGCGCGGCGGACGGGCTCGTAGGTGATGAAGCCTGTGTAGGCGTCTATGACGAGCGGGTTGCCGAGCTTGTAGTCCTTGCCGCAGGCGTCGTCTTTGAGGAGAGTGGTGGCCAGGCGGTTGAAGATCGAGGTGCAGGTGTCGACGGAGGCGGCGCAGGAGACGTCGAGGACGTGCGAGGTGGCGGGGGCGGAGGTGAGGGTGTGGAAGAACGAGGTGGAGTCGTGGAGGAGGAGCGAGATGGGGGTGCAGGAGGTGATGGTTGAGTTGGAGAGGAAGGCGTCGAAGAACTTGGGGCAGCTCTCGGTTGTGAAGTTGTTGGAGAGATTGGTGTCGAAGGCTGTTGGCAGCGAGTCGGTGGTGGAGTCTGAACGAGAGTGCAGCGATGGAGTGTCCTCCTCTGGCGCGACGAGGATGGGTAGCCTGGCTGCCTCGTTGTCTAGACTGCCCTCGATGACCCAGGTGTCGCCGTATCGGAATTGTCCTTGTCCCTCTTGACTATCTAGACGATCGCCGGTTACGCTGTCTCGCGACAGGAACATGCCATGAGGTAGTGATTGAGAGACATCTAGAACCGCAGACGCAGAAACCAGCGACGACACAAGCAGTGCCATTAGAAGGGTGACCAAGGTCGAAAATCGAGAGGTCACTTTTGGATTGCGGGACTGGCGATGTCGCGATGTACCGGCACGTGCACCTCTCACATCAACTTCCCCCCGCTGCGACGGTCTGCTTGACCTATATGGACTGGAATGTAGGAAAGATTTCATATTGGCAGAGAATCGAACGAATGACGTTGCCATAGTGGCTTTGAAATTGAACTCAGGGCGAGAACGAGTGTGTCAGAGGCCAGTGGTTATCATGGTCTCTGGAGTCCTTGACCTGGTAGTTGGTATATCATCAAGGACAGTGGAAATGAGCGACTATCAGTACAAAGCTATCAGAATCATCAATCAAGAAAGGAAAGCAAAGCATTAAGACTGCCCCTGGAGAAGGCAAAAGAGCATCATGATCCGCCGTTGACAGACAAGAAAAGAAGTTGATATTTGTCTGTCTGACAGAAAGCAAGGAAGAGCACGAAACCGTTCAGGAGACAAGCGCAACACCGGGAATCCTGTGTGACTACGCAGTACACAGACTAACTTTGGACTATTCAGCCTAGGGCTCCTGGTGGTACGGACCGCCCAGCAAAATCCGTGCTTTTGGGCGTCGCTCTATTGAGGCAGCTGAACGGTCTGGCCACGAGTAGAACCTGGAAGTGGATACACTGTTATCGTCTAGACTAGAAGAGCAGAAGGAAGATAGGGGACATCTTTGGAGAATCCATAGAGCTAGGGCCTATCTATGCCCATGCCTGGTTATTAAGATCTCCGGAGTCCAGACTCTACTATCATGCAAAAGCAAGTCATCCTCTTTTAAGGTGCGATAGTACCCAGGAATGAGGACTGATAAACATGTCTGCGATTACCCCTGACAGAAAGCGGAAAACCATGAGGAAAGTACCCGTCGGTACCACTCCACCAGCCATTTGCCGTCCAGGTACATGGGGTAGACTACATCACGGAACACCGCAGAGCCTTGATTGGCCAATCATGCTCCAAGAAAATTCCCTCCACTTCCATCCGCACTTTGTCATCTGCCTAGGATAAGAAGTGATTGATCATATCAGATACAATTGAAGTACGGAGTTGTTGATTCGAGGTGAAACTATCATGAGCTGTGTATGACCGACGAAGATCACAATTACCATCCTAAACTCTCCTTTACTGAAAGATCAGCGTCCTATACTTGCACCTGCATACCATGTCCTCTGACAGCTTAGTACCTGAAACACGGGTACTCGCCATTGCGAGTCATGTAAGTCTCTTTACCCGCTGATCCCAGCTTCGGTCGATCCGATCATACTCGGAGTACAAGTGCTGACGAGGAGAGCAGGTTGTCTACGGGTACGTACTCTGCTGTGTCACTGTACCCCTCCAAGTGCATCAGGATCTAGCCTTCTTGTCATCTATGTCGTGTGCCTTGGCAATATGAATTGAGCAGCAACTAATGGCATCAGATATGTTGGGAACAAAATGGCTACGCTGGTCATGCAGTCCATGGGGTGTGATGTTGCCGCCCTGAATACTGTTCATTTCAGTAATCAGCCCTATATCTTGTCAGGTCGGGTCAACTGCGGGTAACTGACGTTTAACAGGCAACCACACCGGCTACAGGCAGTTCAAAGGCACAAGGTCAACAGCCCAAGAGATCAGCGACCTATATCAGGGTCTCTGCCAGAGCTATCTCACGGATTTTGATGTCATGTTGTCGGGTTACGCTCCCAGTGCTGCAGCAGTAGAGGCAGTAGGG
Organism: Scortechinia acanthostroma; assembly: GCA_011319215.2. Taxonomy (NCBI): domain Eukaryota; kingdom Fungi; phylum Ascomycota; class Sordariomycetes; order Coronophorales; family Scortechiniaceae; genus Scortechinia; species Scortechinia acanthostroma. The sequence continues at coordinate 14,582 of JAABUG020077694.1, forward strand.
GCTATCGGCTTAGATCTGCAGCGCAAGGCCGAGTCAAAACCTGGCTCGTTCTTCTGGGGTATGTTCAATTCTGTCTCTGTCGAATTTCCGCTAACGGTGCACAGTCCTGGACCCTGTCATGGGCGACCAGGGCCGGCTATATGTCAATGATGATGTGGTACCTGCATATAAAAAGATCATCCATCACGCCGATCTGATCCTCCCCAATCAGTTTGAAGCCGAGTAAGGATGCTCATTGCCAAATATGCTCCAGTCACTCTCGATTGACCAGACGTCCCCAGAGTCCTGTCCGGAATCAAAATCACCTCCCTCAGCACCCTCGCCGAGGCCATCACCGCCATCCACACCACCTACTCAGTCCCACACGTCATCATCACCTCCGTCCGAATCTCCCAATTCTCCTCGTCCCCAGCAGCGTCCCCAGACAACCTAACCGTCATCGGCTCCACCATCAAATCCGACGGCTCCCCTCGCCTCTTCCGCGTAGACGTCCCCGCCCTGGACTGCTTCTTCAGCGGCACAGGCGACATGTTCGCCGCCCTGACGGTCGCCCGGCTCCGCGAAGCCGTGTTCGCCGCCGATCCAGCCCTCCGCACAACCAGGTCATGGGTCTCCCCGGACGGCGTCCAACCCACTGATTTGCCGCTCGCCAAGGCCACCGTGAAGGTGCTGGCGAGCATGCACAGTGTCTTGGAAAAGACCCTGGAAGCGCGCGATGCGGAGCTCCGCACCTCGGCGTCTACGGAGAGTGAACCGGGCTTGAGTGAGGAGGAGAAGCAGAAGAGGGAGTATTTGCGGCGGACGAAAGCCGCCGAGGTGAGGGTTGTGCGTAATGCGCGGTTCCTGCGGGAGCCGGAGGTTGAGTTCCAGGCGAGGGAATGGACAAAGGAAGAGTTACTGTAGTCGAGTGCACTATTCCGACATACTATAGACTTGTTAGACCTAACTCATGAATAGACGCATGGTATTAGACTAGCATCTTCCAGTCACAAAATCTGTCATCTTTTTTATCAGCATGTCTATCTATGTCGTAAATTCATTCATTTATATCAATCAAAGACCAGTGCTTCCAAACCCGCCCACCCCACGGACACTCTCCTCCAACTCCTCCACAACCATCACCTCAGGCGTATAGATCTATTACCATCAGCATCAACACATCCAACCCAGAACCGACGAACAGAACTCACCCGTTCAAGCACAAGCTGCGCAATCCGATCCCCAACCTTAACCGTAAAATCCACATCCGAGAAATTAAACAACAGCACCTTCACCTCACCCCTGTAATCAGCGTCAATGACGCCCGCCCCGGTATCGATGAAGTGCTTCGAGGCGAGGCCACTCCGGGGCGCAACGCGGCCGTCTAATTGTCAACTATTAGCGTACCTTTTCCAGGAAGAAGTAGAAGAGGGGAAAGGGGCTGCAAAGGGGCGTACATGTTCCCTCAGGCACGGCAATCGCAAGCCCGGTGTCAACCAGTGCTTTACCCTTGGCTGGCACGACGGTCTCCTTTGCGCTGTAGAGGTCGTAGCCTGCGGCGAAGGCGGACCCGCGGGTGGGTGCTTGTGCGGACTCGGTGAGCTTCTTGACGAGGAGGGGAGGGAGGGGCTGGGAGATGGAGGTGATGGCGGGTGCTGTGCCGGTGGTCATGGTGTTGGTGTTTTTGGTGGTTTTGTTGGAGTCGGGTTTTGTTCGTTTGGCGAGGGGAGAGGCGGGGAGAGAGGGAGGTTCGTGGGAAGGAGCTGTGGATTGTTGCGGCGGAGGTGTGGTCTCTTTTGTCATAACTTTGGATTGCGAGACGTATGGAGGAGAAAGAATTGCGGTGTGCCTGTCCAGAGCTGTTAAGATGTATCTCATGTATGGTAGGTTAGACGCGTCTGGTGGTGTACGCGCACCGCGTTGTTAATTGGCTTGGCGTGTTTGCTCTTTTTGTATTATCTGAACCTGAGGCATACACTCAGTCTCCAAATAACCGAGCTCCGACCCCAGCAAGCTCGGCCCAGAGAAATGGGGTTGTGCCAATTGGACTGTTGTGCCTCGGTCCGTAGTGCTGGCGCTGAGCTGAGCATGTCCTGCATTCTTATTACGGGGTTTGTTTCTGTCTCCAGGTTCCTCCAAGTTTTACTTGGGTCGACACTGGGAGAAAGGATTCCTAAGTCGACTATTGTTTGACAGTGCGTCATGGCTGGAGCTGTACGCCAACCGATTGATATCCCGTCGCTGGAGCGATACCTCGACCAACACGTGCCTATTATCAAGACGCCAATTGATGTGCAACAGGTACGTCGTCGATACCTCTTTGTTCATTTCTCAGTTAGTGAGTTGATATTGTACAGTTTGGCTTCGGGCAATCCAATCCTACCTACCTAATCACCGGCTCCGACAAACAACAATTTGTTCTACGCAAGAAACCTCCAGGCAAGCTCCTGTCCAAGACAGCGCACAGAGTCGACCGAGAATACAGGATTATCCACGCGCTAGAGAATACCGACGTCCCTGTCCCCAAGGCATATTGTCTATGCGAGGATAGCAATGTGATCGGTACTCCGTTCTACATCATGGAGTTCCTGGACGGCCGAATGTTCACGGATCCTGCCATCCCCGGCGTCAGCGCAGAAGAGCGATCGGCGCTGTACGTCTAGCCCCTTCTTTAGGACCGGATAGATACTAATTCCCCCAGATGGCGCGATGCAGTCCGCACATTAGCCAAGTTCCACCGGGTCGACCCCAAGGCCGTCGGCCTGGAGCGATTCGGCAAGCCGTCCGGCTACTACGACCGCCAGATCGCCACCTTCACCACCGTTTCCAACGCGCAGGCGCAGGCCGTCGACGTCGAGAGCAAGAAGCCCGTCGGCGAACTACCCCACTTCATGGACATGGTACGCTTCTTCTCCAACAAGGCCACCCAGCCGCTCGACCGAGGCACCCTCGTGCACGGCGACTACAAGATCGACAACATGGTCTTCCACAAAACAGAGCCGCGCGTCATCGGCATCCTAGACTGGGAGATGGCGACGGTCGGCCACCCGCTGTCCGATTTCTGTAACCTCACTAGCCCCTATTTCCTCGACGGGACGGACTACAAGGCCGAGCAGTTCCGGCCTGGCGTGGAGCCGGGCCTGCCTGCGCGAGAGGACTGCTTGCGGTGGTACCGCGAGGTCGCCGGGTGGGATCCCACCCCGGATATCCTGTGGGGGGATGCGTTCTTCTCGTGGAGGAGCTCGGTGATCATGCAGGGAATCGCGGCGCGGTACGCCCTGCGCCAGGCCAGCAGTGCGCGTGCGCAGGAATATGCGAAGAAGACCCAGCCGTTTGCCTTGGATGCGTGGGAACGGGTCAAGAAGGTCCAGGAGCAGGTACGCCAGAAGGGAAAGCTGTAGTATCTGCTGTAGACGGTAATACAATACATACCAAACATTCAGCTCGTAACTAGATCCATGCCTGAGCTAAAGCATCAATGTTTGTCCTTCATTGCCAGCTGTCAATGTCAACGTCATCAGCCTAGACCGGTCTACCTTCCCAACTGAATCCATACCATACATCCACCAGTTCCCATGTACAAACACGCAGTAAGCACAGATATGTAACAACGCACGAAAGGGAGAAACCGGAACAAATTAAAAACAATCATCCAATCAAGCCTGTCAGACCACGCCACCGTTTGCTCACGGTGATAATTGGGTGCGGCTCAGGGAGGCTTTGTTTGTTCTGCCTGTACGACCTGTGGCCTGTAGAACCTCTGCAAGGCCATACCAGTCTATTTTGCAAGTATGGGCTTGATTGCAAGGTTGATTGTGAATACTCCTAGTGTCTGTTAATGAGGGACCACCGCGTGGACAGTCTATTGAATTCAAGATATGTACAGAGTCCAGTAGAGCTGCAATATGTCTACAGTTCCTTTATGATGGCTTTGGGAGTTATATATAGCTAGTGATAGCTACAGGTATCGTCGTCTCGAATATTATACTCATTGGAGTAATAGATGTAATGCCATCTGCCTAGTTTGAATAGCTCACGTTTCAGCTGTGACACCAAGCCGGTGCGCTACCCTCCATGGCATTGGCCCGAGCGCAATGCAGTGATCAGTCTGTGAGATCCTGCAGTGCAATGACTTCACATCTACCTTAGTGCTCCGTAGTAATTTCAGAATAAGAAGTTGATTCCTCAATCCTCATGTCTAGTTGTCTTACTCTTGATCAACCAGGCGGGTCAATCGGGGCGGCCCGCTTTTACTGGCTTGACGGGGTAGCTAAGATAGATCGATCCGTTAGGACTGTTACCCGATATCAATGACGGTATGATCATAAGTTCATAACAGTCTACCTTGGCCCTTGAAGATGATGGAACCTGAGCCTGGTGAATCATGCTGGATGAAGATCAGATGGGGAAGAGATTATCAAGCCAATCATGCAATTGGGACGCTGGTACCGTTAGTGCAGATGTGAAATTGCAACATAAACTGTTTGACAAAGTCACAAAGCCAAGTTGTCAGGCAGGCATGCCAGGCAGAACTGTTCTGCAAGAGATGAGTTGGGTAGTACCGGATCAGTGAGTCGGACAAAACAAACACAAACCGTTAGATAGACTAGACTCCTCCGTCAAAAGACATTTTTGGAATAAACAAGGGAATACAAGAAGCTTGTCGCCACTTTTTAGGCCGATTGTCGCTGTCATAGTCTCTACGATAGACTCCGGGGAGGATTTCTAGTATCTTCGGGCCTCAGGCATAAAGTCAGGCTAAACGCAAGTGGAGCACACGGGAGGGGAAATTGGCCCAGAGCCAATCATAATGGCCAAACATTCTGCAGAAAACCAGCTGTCGATCAGTCCAGTTCGGACTCCGGAGATACCCTGGTCCGCTATTTGTGTTACACTCGCTCGGGTGGATATGCTCAACTCTGCCGTAGAGGCTGAGGCGGAAACATCAACCGGCGGCTGCTCATGGGCGGACAGATGTCTTGGTCGGCGACTTTTCCAGCCTCGAGTTCCATTCAGGAAGTGAGTGCTCCGTCGGTGGGCGGTGACCCAGTCCCCGTTGTACTCTTCTTGGGTAATATATGTCCTGAAGGACCTGAACTTAGGGATTTGCTCTTTGGATCATTCCGCCGGAAATCGGATGCTTACCTCCTTTGATTCGCAACGAATTTTATTCTCTTTTCCGGCTCAATATCGTAAATCATCCTGATGTTTTCTCTTTCTAGGTATTCTAGTGGAGCTGGAGTCGTAGACGGAATGGAATCAGAATATGCGGTCAGGGATAAAACGAGCCTTAGGCATGAAGGCTACCTAATCTATCCGAGGCTTACAGCCTTGTCGCCTTAGGTACTAATCCAGAGTCGTGATTCACTCTCTGCTGACTTCGCTCATGTACGAGCAATGTGATCCGTACAGATGAGGGGAAAGAGAGCGGTCGGCCGCGCTGACCTCTGAGGCCGGAGCTTCAGAAATTCAAAGTTTTGGAGAGTTTCGAGAGTTTGAGCCTCGTCGTGTGGTCCCTGGTTCGTATGGATCCATGCGCATCACAAGACTGATCAGATCAAGGCAAATAGAGCGCCATATGCGGTATTCCCCAGTCAAGAGATCCATCCACATACAAGTAATATGGATTCACAGAGTTTCTACGTCGGTTCGGTGCAGAGAGCAAGTTCAGCCTCCTCTTTTTGCCTTCGTTAGCCGACCAATCACACACACTGGTTCTGCAGAGAGCCTCAAATGGCCCGAACGTGGAGGTTGTTTGGTTGGATGGTGCGGCTGGGCCGGAAGAGGCTCGTGGTCGTTAGAACCCGGTGCTAGGTGAAATAGAGCTGCCTAGGTCCGCTCGTCAACTCCTTGAGGATCGTGAGAATGAGATAAAACACCCCAATCTCATCAAGCCAGTGTATCTTAGGATCCTGATAGAATGATGAGAGCACGCTCAAATTTGGATAAAACAAGGTCTCGGACGATCCCCGTTTACAAGGAATATAGATAACACTACTGTCCGTGCTGGTCGGTTAGCATTGTTTTCTCACAATATCAGGCGGTATTATGATGATGACTGATTGCCATACCTTTGCTGTCAATCATTATTACTGGGGCTCCATAGCCTCCATAGATGACTGGACAGTGGACCAGCGCTACTCCCTCCCTGCCTACTAAAATTCATCTAGATTGAAATCCATACCTGCGCCGTAAAGGAATAGTAGTACTGTATCCCGTTCTCTGCCTCGCACCCCACTTTGCTTTGCCTGTCTGTGGCGCGTCTGGAGACAGTCAACCCAGCACGCTGTGAAATCTTAGGACAGCGACCTTTTCCTCTTCTTTTACCTTCTCGAAATGATCTTCTCTCCCATCTCATCTCATCTCATCTCATCATTTACCTCGTCTCTCGACTAGTTATCGAAAATCCGACAGCTTTCTACTAAAATTGGGACAGCGAAAATAGGGCAGATTTCCCAGAAATGCTTGCGACAATCTACTGAACAGCAAACTTCCTGCAATCCTTCATCTTCATCACCATCACAGTGATCACAGTGATCACCGTTATCATCCTCATCCTCATCCTCATCAATCTCATCATCATCTATCTATCAGTGTCTGGTGGACCTATTCCCTGTTTGTGGATTTACCTTTGACCGCTTAAACCTTCTCTCCCTCACTCTGATCCCCTCTCTGCTCTGTTCTGCTCCATTATTCCTCACTCTAAACCTTTTTCAACCGTTCCGCCAAGCCAGCGTCACCGCGTCCCGCTGGGGCTAACTAGCTCAAGGCCAGTAGCCTCATCGTCTGGAAGGCCATAGTCTCGATAATTATCCTTATTATTGATCATTTATTATCATCAGTATTTCTGATTCGATTATTCTTCTTCGGGCCACACACGACGTGGCTACTGCTATCATTGTTGTTATAATTGTCGCTCTTATTACCCTCCCCGACCTGCATTTTGCTCCATACTTTGCTTTGCTGTCAGGAAGTACCTTATACTGCTACACCCCTACTCGTCTTATTGCGACGAACCCGCTACTGCAGCGTCGTCACCACCACCACAACCACACCACCACCCACATGTCCACAAGTTTACGGCCGTTATAATAACACTCACACTATTACCACCATTGCGACTCCGCTTTTCTACAATTCTGGACTTTTGCGCCCTGTGGGATTCTTTGTTGTCTCCTCTCTCCGCCAACATCACCGCACAGTCATCATTCTCCCGTGCGTTTCATTCGTCCTAGCTCCTTTTTTGGCCCTGCTACCGATGCACCTGGTATATCAATTCGATCTCCGCCATTGACCGTGCGATTCGGCCTTCTTCTGAGCCTCACTGCAGGTGACCGGCTCCTGCAACCACCATCGGTCCCATCTAGAATCACCGATAGGCTTCAAGCCACGAGGGCTTTTCAATCTCTAAAGGTGAGCCCATCTCAAATAGCTTCAGTTTCTCCCCGCATTCTACCCTTCCGCGGAAATGGACATTGATTGGTGCCGCCAACTGCTCCATACTCGCGCCGTTCAGACTTCTCTCTGGTTAGTCACCGGTAGTCCTGATGATGAAGATCTGTTCTGTTCCTGTTCAGATTCTTAGATGGACGATGTCTACTGAGGTTTTCTCCCCAGAAATTGCGTAACGGCTCTGAGCGAACTGGTGTATTGGCACCCGATCAATATTTTAAAGCTGTTGTTCAACATATTTTGCCTGTCAACCACATGTACTAATGATGTCGATAGATATCCTTCTGAAGAAGCGCTGTTGTCTTATGTGCTTTGATTCTCTCTTCATCTCCTCCCCTCAGTTGCGGGCTAGTGAGCTTGGAATCAACCTTTCCCCCAAGCCAGGCACAGGGAGGTAGATTGGAGGCAAAGGTAGCCCTAGATCGAGGAAATCTATCAGAAAGGGGCTTCCTAATGCCCCTTCAAAGCCCGCCTCCATGACCGACGCCTACGAGCCAGATGACGACCGGCTCACTCCCGGGCTAGAGGTTCAGAAACCGAATTACCAGCCCGACGAGCAGCTGCCCCCGTTTCTAACCCAGGATTCGTCGCTGTCTAAAACAGATGCTACTGCTAAATACACTGGAGATGAGGGAACGTCTTCGGACTTTCCCCGTAAGCCGCCGCCGACATCCAAGCCCGAAACAACTGAGGGCGACTCGGTACTGATCTCTCATCTAGAACCGAATCGCCCGGATATTGCCAATTACGAGTTAGAACATCCTCGCGTTCGGGATCCCTGGGTGGAGGATCAACCAGATCTGCAGAAAACGAAACTTGACCCTCGAGGGGGAGAATATGTCAAATTCCAGGAACCGGCTTCGTCAGTGGCGGAGAGGGCTCTTGAACTCTTGTCGTATGGACCACCGCCTGAAAACATGGTGTCACCTCCGACTCTCAAGAGCGCATCTCCGCCACAATCGATCAAGGACTTGTTGGAACCACCTGTAACACAGACCGAGCAAATCAGCATCAAAGTCGAAGTATCATCTCCAAAGGAACCACATCTGCCGGAGCCTCCAAACTTCACCGCAGAACGCAAGTCGCCCGTTGTTTCGCCATTGAAAAAGTTTGCAATATCGCCCTCAGAGGGACCGGTTCAAGCCTTGCTTCCAGCACTCCAGACATCTCCTCCATTAGCAATCGCCAAATCGCCAGAGAACCACCAACAGCATAGCTTGCCTTCGATACAGACTGCTTTAGCCGAGATCTCAGGGCCTTACTCTCTTCCTCCAGTTGCCACGTCCCCTCCATCACTACCAAGGAATGAACCGGCGTGGGATCATCAACGCTCAGGACAGTTTGCTCCGCCGCAGGTCCCCCCTAGTCCTTATTCACATCTTTCTCCTGCCAGCTCCAAGGGCATGTCAGCTGTGTCCTCTCCAGCATCGTCGCAACAATCCCAGTGGAGGCATACACGATCCGACATCACTTATCTCACAACGCCGCATTACGAACCTTCGCCATCGACAGTCAAGAGTCCGGCAACGAGCTATCCCACTCCAACCGATCAGACGCCGACGGGCGAACGGCCGCCTTTCAATGCTGGCCCTCCGCCCACCGCACCAGTTCCCGCAGGCACATTTAAATGCCGGCATCCGGGGTGTACTGCTGCGCCTTTTCAAACCCAATATTTACTGAAGTAAGTTCCGCGAAACTCTTTGAGTTGACGAAAACGGGCTCATCATCTTCCGCAGCTCTCATGCAAATGTCCATTCGCAAGATCGTCCACACTTTTGTCCTGTCGAAGGATGTGCTCGAGGAGTTGGCGGCAAAGGATTCAAACGCAAGAATGAGATGATTCGGCATGGCCTTGTCCATAATTCGCCGGGTTATGTATGCCCTTTCTGTCCGGATCAGCAACACAAGTACCCCCGGCCTGATAACCTCCAAAGGTGAGATCCAATCTGATTTTGGGCGTCAGGTTTACTGTTACTGACAGAATCTAGACACGTGCGAGTTCACCACGTCGATAAGAGCAAGGATGATCCCGAGCTCAGACGAGTGCTATCTCAAAGACCTGAGGGCAGCACTCGAGGCCGACGACGCCGAACCACTGTTCAGTAGCTTGTGCCTGCATTACCCTTCATAATCACTCGCCTTCAGTATGCCGACAGCACCACCCAAGATCGACAGCCCATTCGTGTAGCCTGCATATGCATTGACGAATTCCCTTGCCCGTGTTCCTGTTTGTCGCACCGTACATGATACCATATTCTTAGAATTACGATCCGTCCATTGTTGGTTCTGCGTTCGCGTTCGTTTCCTTGTATGCCGCCATTCGTTTTGTATTAGCATATATCCTTCCCTCGCTATGGGGTACAGCGTGGTGTCCGAGACGGACTTGCCTTCCATTGTGGTTGCGATTACCGGCGTTGAGTGTCCTTTCTATTGTCTGAGCTGCACATTAGCCTCTACATACATTCTTCCTCTTTTGAAATCTTTGGCGTCTTGATCTTGTCCCGGAATCGAATGGAATCGAGCTTTTCCCCTTCGTTTTGATCTACATGTATATGCAAGATATGACGACAGCCCAATACGACTTGAATCAAATTCAAACAATCAGAACACAACGTGGTCTAGAATCAAATGTAAACGAACGCGCCCCTATAGATGCCCTTGTAAATGCCTTCAAGCCTGCCTAGATGCCTATATAGGCCTATTCCGCTCCCTAGATAGCTACGAACTCGTTTAGATGCCGCAGATTCCTAGGACTGTGAGGATTGTAGGGGTGCTACCACTGGACAGATCTGTTCTGCTAGTCTAGCATGCTAATGCCACGCAGGTATGCGGGTTAGGGCCATAGGTGGTAGCACTACACTACAGAGAGCGACTAGTAGTATAAAATACTATATGATAACAGTCTATTAGTTAGTGCCTGCTAGGGCTATTAGTAGTTATATACTGCTGGGGGTGCTGAGAAATTAAAGAACACAAGCTTGTCTATCGAATACAACAGTAACAGCAACAACAGCAACAATAGTATTGTGAGAATCCCGCGCAATGACATCCGCGCTAATATCAACCCAGACCCAACCCGCCGTAAATGCATACACTACTTAAGAATGAGAAAAAGTCAACGTCAAGAGTCAACCATCAACCGTCAACCGTCAACCTCACCCCTCTTATGAATCCGCCGCACATGATCCTTCATGTTATCAACCCGGCTAAACACCCTCCCACAGCCGCGCCACTCACACACAACACCGGGGTTATGCTTCGCCTCGTGCCGCGCGCGGTCCTTCTTGCTTGAGAACCCGCCCGCAACAGCCTGCGGACAGCCCTCATGCCGACAGAACAGATGCTTGCGGTGCCGGTTGAAGTGCTTCCGCAGGTCGCAGCCGCGGTGGAACGTTGCGGCTGAGGTGCAGCCTGGGTAAGCGCAGCGCCAGGAGCCGTCGGCGTTTGGGATGCCGTAGTTGGTTAGGTCTTTGGTGTGCTGTGTTGGGTCGAGAGGGGGTGTTGAAGGGTCCGGGTAGAGGTAGTTTTGTGGGGTGATGTTAGTGGAGGGTGTTCTTTGCGGGGTGTATGTCATTGTTGAGGCTGGGTAGATCTCGGTAGGGTGGTATGTTGTTGCTGCTGTTGTTGCTGTTGGGGGAACTTGGGAGGTCCATTGCTCGCCGTAGGGGAGGTAGGATCCGCTCATGGGTGCGAGCATGGTGGTGTTGTAGGCTTGGCTTGTTGGCACTGGCATGGCTGGCTCGAAGTAGAGGTCTGGGTATGATGACGGGGGACTGGCTAGGTAGAAGCTGTCCATGTCTTCCTCGCTGTCTGTTTGACCCATGTGGTATGGATAGGTCTCGGGGACATCGTGCATGTCCGGGAAGGTACACTGGTGCGAAGACATTGCGAAGAGGGCTTGGTGGTTCGTGGTGAGTAAAGTCATGCTTTCAAAAGCCAGTGTATAAATCCTGTCGTTAATCCTGGTCTGTTGAATTGAAGAAAACCACAGGATCAAGGTGAATATAAGCTTTGAGTCTCCTGTCTTTTTTCCAAGCAAGGGTAATCATGAGTTCTTCCGGTTAAATAGTTCCTGGTGATGCGATCCAGCATTGTTCACTTCCCCAAGCGGAACTTCTCCGTGCTAGATGAGTCGAGTCAGTACAATGCCTATTTTTTTTCCTTTTTTCTTGACTAAAGATATACCCAGATATACCCCAGAATGCTTTCTCGACTAGGGCCGAATGATATTGCTCAACGTCAGCCGTGGCTATGCTAAGCTTCGGCACGCTGAAAAACTCGACGGAGTTAGCAGGCTGTCGACTCTTCATATTGTCCATGTGCGACTCTTAAACCTGCATAGAGCTATTTGATATCACCAGAGTCGATACCATTGGTTGTCGACCTGCGATTATGGCTATTTCTGGGTGGTTTGCTCATGTTATCTTTCTTCCATACACGCAGCATTTTGAAACAACGTGAGAAAGCCAGGTAGATTCAAACTTCACAGCCTAGGGGTTTACGCTCGGAGATCGGCATAATGAACCAGTGACCGTGCGAGGGATCTGTTGGTATGATGCTGTGCTGAGACAAAGATGCCTTCACACCTGTTGTTTAACTTGTTTGTTGCTGGTACCTGTGGACCTGGACTTGGCTGCATATAGTTAGTTGTATCCGAGGCTTGGCACGAGAGCCAATAGCAGCTTTGCCGTTCCGAAACCCCAGGATCCAACTGTTAGTGCTGATTAGTTCTCTAGTCTCCCTTCTCATCCGCACCAGGGGCAGCACAGTCCACAGTGACACAATCCACTGCTCGAGACTCGAGAGATCTGTGATTGACAACAGGGCCCCGGCGTCGAGTATGGAGGAGTCAGAGTGGACCTGGCAATCGGGGGTCATCTTTGGATGTCTGGTAGGGCTGAGGTGCGGGAGACGCTGTGCAATCAGCAAAGTCGCATGGCAGTTGTCTTAGCTGTCGCGAAAGTCTTACCTGAGATGTTGGGAGTTATAATTAGTCGTGGATGACTGTTATCGCTGACAGAAAATATCGGCTTCCACAGCAGGGCAGGCGCATCTAGTTTATTCGCCCTTTGCGTGGTAGATAGCCCCGATCGGCCAGAGGCTTAGAGCCCATAGCATGATGCATCTACCGCATTTAAGCCTGTTTGGGCCAAGACCTGTGATTCACGTGACTTTTGTCTCAGCTTTGGGCCTATCCCCATGGACAATGAGCATAACAGCAGAACAATTGGGAGAGATGAAGAGACAACCCGTCACCACCGGCCTGACCTAAACCCCGAGTAAACCCCCTCGGGGGTTAGTTCAGGCCTTTGGTGACGGCTATGCTGTTTCTCACCGGGCATAAACTAAGACATGCATGGCTCGCGCCTTGATCAGGCCCCCGCACCTTGGTGACTGGACTGGATAAGCTTACCTGGCCTTGTATCCTTCGGTTCCTGTCTCAACTCCAGATAACAGTCATATTCACTGTGACGGTTTCATCAAGCAAGTGATGACCGCAATGCAACCTCATTGTGTTATCTTTCGGTGCATTATTCTCCTGAGAGGGTTTTATGCAAAGACAAGATAAAATTGGAAACACGGGACGGCCCCAGAAAAGCCCACCGGGTGGCTGTAGAAAGAGCGGTGTCAGCAGAACATGGTTCATGTTTATCAACAAGCCTTCTGAGGATTGCTTGTCTTTTTGTCAGGCTTGACCGTTCACTGTTGTCTTGCCCTCTCTGACACAACTGACTTTTTCCTCCTCCCGCTCCGCTGAGCTGGGTTTGGCAGCCTAGGAAGCCTTACCAGCTTCTCTTCTTGTGGAGTTCTATTGCTTGCGCTGGCCCCAAGGTCAACCTAGATATGTTCGTGGCAACTTTAGGTGAGCAACGTGACCACGTCATGAACTGCAGATGACTCCAAAGGTCCCAAGAAAGTAAGAATAGTTGAGCTATTGTCTAAAGGATCATAAGATAAATCTATGTCTATCGTCAAATAGAAAAGAGATCAAGCGCCAACAGCAGCTCTTGGGTCCGACAGTAGGGGAGTGACGAGGTCCGGATGGCGGCTGATTTTGCCTTCCAGCGAGTCCCTGTAAAGAATGTAGTGCTGCACAATAAAGACCAAATCAAACAGGATGGTCACGTTTGACAATAGCATTTTCACAGGGTTTCCAGTAATACCACTCCAGTCGCTCTGAAATGAAGAATCCAAAACTAATTGAAGAAGGGAAAGGACACCACCGGTCAAGTCGAAAAGAATCTGGGCGATACTCCACCCCTCTGTAGACTTTCTTTTGAAATTGACCCATGCTTGAGGGACATATTTCACAACGGTGATGACTAACTTCACATAGGAGAGAGCGTAGATCTGAAGATGAGGAGTTAGAATTGACATGAATCGTTCAATAAGTCCTTGGAAGTCCCCAAACAACTTACCACATCGATCCATGCCCAGGTGGATGGGTCATATCCTCCGTCAGGGCTCTTAGCCAAAACAATGCAGACTACTATACCTATCGCGACAATGGAACCCCAGAAAAGGCCGAGGACTGGTTTACTAACGTTCTGGAAGCGGGAGACCTTGAAACCCCAGATCCTAGGCCAAAATTGGGTGTAGACTAACGTGCTGAGGATGACAGCATGCAGGGCAAAGGCAAAGTCGTTGAAGCGCACTGTCGACTCCTCAGCCAAAGGGTGACGGGCAGCGTATTGACGCTGGATCACAGGAGAGAAAAGAAAGGCAGCTGTATATGCTGTGTAGCAGACGAAACCCAGAACGTTGATAGTGGGAAAGTCAATGGCTAACCCGACTGTCGAACGCCGTCGAAAGTTACTGATCGGCTGCGGATAAAAGGATGCGGACCAGCAAAACATACTTGGTCTTCAGGTCAGCAACAGGACAGTTATTTGGGGATAGAAGCCCTTCAGGAGTTTTGTCTGCCCCAGATTGACTCGGAAAAACATGGTCACATACTATATCCATCCTAACAGGCTATAAACCGCTTATCAGTACATATCAGTGGTATCAGATGATCGATACTCACCGCGAGAGAGCCCTCACAAAGATCTCAAGCTGAGAAGACATATCTCTATAGTTAGTCTTGCCTTGCAACGAGTCATGAAAGAACGAAATAGAATGAGATCAAGGGACTGAGAATCATCGCCAACCCAACCGTGGGTCCAGCTGATAAGATAGCTGACATGCCCTGGGCACGCGATGAGTCCATAACCAGCAGGCGGTGTAGGGAGCAGTTGCTGAGTCAGCGATTGGTTGCTCGGGTTATGAGTTGGCACGCTAAACCCAAATCGGCAAACAGTTGTGACGCTGATCGGGGGCTTACGCCTTCAGCTGCCCCAGCATCCAGCCGTCTGCTCTCTTCCAGAGGCTGATAATTATTATTGTCAGTATTGCTTCATTCAAGCCTGTTTTGGTAAGACGCTTTATTTCATATTATACTTCTTTGTGTTTTGTCTGACTGCATATTTGGTACTCCTTCCAGCCTTGTCATCCTATCGTCTCGTCCCCGCTTCGATCGTCCTCACCGCCGGCACGAGTATACAGAAGTAAATATCCCATCCACGGCATCTTGAGAATCTCAAACGACTTCTCCCGTCTGGATCTGACGAGTCGATTGATAGGCACGGCCTTTGTCCACCACGCTTCTATTTGGATTCCCTTAGGCGCATGGTGCATTCTTCGGAGTGGGGGATCTAACTAGATCTCCTTGGTTGTTGCGGCATTCCTTTGTTTCGCAGGTCGCTGTCGCGGAGGCCGAATCAATCGAGATGTCGTCGAATTCAGACCTCACGCCCCCGGGGAGCAGCACGTATGCCTCCAATACATTGCATGTTGGAGATGGAACATGGGACTCGGGTCGCGATACGTTTCTCCTACCCAACTTGATGGGTGTGAACTTTGAGACTATGCAATACAACGGTGGGTGGAGTCGCATACTTTGTCTGAAGGTCAAGCTTTTTTGACATCATTCTAGGAATGGGGAACCGGTTCCGAGATATGCCCCAGTACCGCACATTGATAATCGCTCATGGTGTCATTGCAACAATCGTGTTTCTCGGTTTGGTGCCCATATCGGTCCTGATCATGCGATATTATTCGCGATGGAACCCTTTCTGGGCTTTCAAGCTTCACGTCTGGTGCCAGGTTCTGACACTCTTCTTGAGCACTGTCGTCTTTGTCCTCGGGTGGTTTGCCGTCGGGCCTGAGAGAAGTCTTACCAACCCTCATCATGGAATAGGGCTAGCGATCTACGTCATGGTTATTTTCCAGGTACTATGGGGTTATCTGGTGCACAAGATTGAGAGTAAGCGGAAAAGATACCATGTTCCGCTGAAGCTAGTTGTGAGTTGCGAAACAAGCCATTGTCTTTTCATACCTCGGCATCATTCAACTAATTTGCCTATAGATCCATCGATGGCTCGGTCGTGCTCTTGCAATCTTAGGGCTAGTGCAGATTCCCCTAGGGCTCACCCTTTACGGCTCCCCAAAAACCTTGTTCATACTATACTCAGTAGCTGCTTTCACACTTTTGGCAACATTCTTCGTTCTCTCGTACCTATACGATGACGAGGGGTATCCCACAGGAAGCGAATATGACTCTCGACACAGCTACGTTTCAGGACCTTCAGGACCTTCAGGTGTCGAAGATCGACGTCATAGCAGCTTTGGCCGCATGGCCGCAGCAGGTGCGGCTGGAGCGGGTCTGGCTGCACTTTTTCGACGCCGTTCACGTCCGAAAGAACGTCACGAAGACTCTCAGATATCTTATTCAGAAGATAAGTACTCCGATGAGGAGTCACGCCGTGGTGGCTTGTGGAGCAAGCTTCTCAAAATAGGAGCTATCGGTGGTGCTGCGCTTCTCGTCAAGCGACTCTTCGACAGAAGGCGCGATCGAGATAGTGATACGGAATCCGGACGCTACAGTCGGGCGCATACACGAACTGATAGTATGACGGAAGCCACAATGAGCAGGTTGGAGGACGGACGACGGCCAGAACCGAGCTATCAGACTCCTCTCAATCGGCCACCAAGCAGACCGCCGAGCAGACCCCCCAGTAGACCACAAAGTCCGGGATCGTCTTATTATTACAATACGACATATTTGACAGAGCCAGAGCCGGAGCCCTCTCATGGACTCCGTAACGCCTTGCTCGGTGCTGGGACTTTCGCGGCTCTTCGGGGTCTCTTTAAGCGTCGCAAGAGAGATGACGAGCAACGCCGCGTGGAGGATATGCGCCGTCATGATATAGAAGAGGAAAGACTCGCTCGAGCAAACAGTAAACGGCGATATACAGGAGACGGCTTCTATCCACGAAAGCACAGAAGGGCCGATTCCTACACCGCTACCGATCTCTCCTCGACTGGCATGACCCGTCCACCACGAGGGCCTCCGCAGTCCGCTATACCTGCCGTCCCCGTGACACCTGCACCCGTGGACGTGCCACATCCTGATGTGCCTCCTGCCCCGCCGATTCATCAGGAGCCAATCTCGGAGATGCCAACTCCCGTCCAGTCTCGACATGAGCTGCCCCAGGTGGCCGCTGGTCTGGCAGCCGGAGCGGCCATGGATGCCTCGTCTAGCCATCGTCGCCAGCGCAGTTCAAGTAGACAGCGGGACGATCATGTGGAATCTCCACCAGTGTCAGTCAAAGTGAAGATGCACAATGACGGCCGGCACGTCACACTGAGGAGATTGACCGAGGAAGAAGCCGCCGCCAGTCGTGAAGCACGACGACGGGAGAGAAGAAACTCCCGTCGCCGCGCCGGAAGCGCGAGCTCTTTATCGGGGAATGAGGGTAGCTATGATCGATGGCGCCGTGTGGAGGAACTCGAGCGTCAGCAGCAGGAACAAATCCAACGTGAACAGCATGCGGCCGCGGCTGCGGCAAGTACTGTTGCTCCTTTGAGTGCTGCTCCTCCGCCATCATTTGTCCCGCCCTCGACGCCTCACGTTTCTCCTCCACCTCCCCATGTACCCTCCAGCGTGCCCTACGGCAGCGTCACGTCTCCGGGCACATTTACCGGCACCGATGCCAGCGGCGACTATGCAAACAACCGCCGGCGAAGACGAGCGGAAAGAGCTCGAGCTCGACAAGAAAGACAACAAAGTGTTGATTTCACATGATCGAACATACTGGATGGAGTGCTACCAGCCTTGTTACCATTGTACAGAAAGTGTAGTGTACTATTGCAGTATACTAATGTTCCTGCCTTTACCCCTTTTCCAATGTCCCTGTCTAAACCCCCCTGATTTTCTTACCCTGGATTATGAAATACTCTCCAAGTCATGCAAGCGTTGGAATTCTTATGCTCTTGACCTCTTGTTCAACGACGTCCTGCTTCCCTTTCCCCTTTTCATGCACCTGAACGACCCTCTTCACTCGCGAATGCTCGATGATCACATGAAATTTATGGTTTGGGATGATTATGTGTTTGGAAAAGAATGTGGCGGCCCACCTTTGATTGACAACGTCACAATTGGTTGTTTATATGTTGATATTCCCCTATCCAATCTATCCCAGCAACGCTTTAGTTAGACGTTCTCTGCCACATTTTGGTTGCTTATTGGAAGGCAGCTCTCTCATCAGATGTTTCTTTCTGTGTATTACTGCCATATAGTAATGATGTTAAAGCCATTGCGCTGTTTTGACAGACACAAGCAACCGCAAAGATGACTTGCGGCTCTAGTTCCGTTCTGCCTCTACATGGTTGCCAGTAGTTTCTTAGTTGTGGGGATGCGATATATTGATTGACCTCTATGTAGACTTTAGTTTCCGAGCACGAGAAACCCATTTTGTCTTCACCGAACGCTAAGAAAACCAAGCCTTTTTCAACCACTACAGGCCCGAGATGATAGGAGCCGGACCTCATGGCGATGATGCACAAGGCTATAGATGTAGCTTCGTTCTCACATGCTGAAGGCGCGAGGAATGCTTGGTGGAGTCATATACGCAGGGCTGACAGAGCGTCTGGTGGAGAGTCGAGAAGGCGGCAATGGTTGAAAACCAGATTGTCGGTTGGGTGAACGAGGAAGTGGTCAGTGGCAGAGCAGGCAAGGATGTTGTATTGAGATCCTCCTCGCCGCGGGACATGAGCCAAAGGCTGTTTATGGCCAGAAATGATGGGTTCAGATCCAGGCTGGCGTCGGAGAAATTATCGAGCTATCGAGGGGTCACTCTAGGCTAGCTCCCTTGAACCTCTTAGCAAGCTGTTCACTCTCTGACTTGGGAGATTCAGGTCTTGAGGAAAGATGACGTTTCCCTTGTTGGGACAATGGGCGTGGAGGATCGGCCGGGTTTAGCCAGGGGCGCTTAGGGGGGCGCTCACCACTTTCCTGAAGAACAGTAACCAGGGTTGCCCAGCCGGGGGTGTTTAGCAGCTGCAGCCCCTCTGTGGGATCATGCGACGTCGCGACGCGGCACAGTAGTGCTTCTTCCTCCTGTGGGTTCATGTGTTAGAAACCGTGACAAAGGCTTGTGAAGCCGGATTCGAGCTGATTGAGCGATCTGATACTTACCTTGCTGAACATGGATAGCGAATGCAGGAAGCACAAAAGATGGAAATCCGACACTTCCCGTATTGCCTTGTCTGGGTCACCGTGGGATACCAGCTTCTTCGCGACATGGCGAAGCTCCTGGCTCTCGCCGATGACTTCCCGGTTCTCAATGGGAAAAGTGCTCGCGGAAAACATAGGGGATGCCTCGGTAGGGAAACCATGGGTCAAGGTGACGAGTAGGTACTCGACAGGAAAGCTGGGTTTGGCGTTCTGCTGAGCACTCACGCCGTACTCGTTGATCTTCCGGTAGAAAACCTCGGGGATGTACCGCGGTTTGTTATTCGGATCGTCGTCTTCCGACTGCACCAGCATGACGGAGGGCTCGGCGGACGGTTCAACAATATCTGCCCTCACCATCTCAACGGCGGAGATAGAGGCCTGGTATGAGCTGACAGTGATGGCACCCTCTTCGTCGCCGCTGAGCACGCAGGTCACGAAGTTAGAGCCAAAACGGCCGGTTCGACTCCACTTTGTCGCTTTAGGATGTTTCGCCTGCATCCGGGACGCGAAGGCGATTTCCAATGACGATAGGTAGTACGAGTCGATGTGTCGCTTGCATACCACCGAGCCATCTCCGCGTCCCGCATCGAGCAAATCTGTGAAGATGACGCCGACTTTCTCGAGTCCACATTGACGAGCTACTTCGTCCACCTCCTTCTCATTCGGCCACTCGTGGAGCGTTATCCCATCTATCTCATCCACTTGTGGTGGTTCATAGATTGCCTGTACCACCGCCTTGATACCCAGAGGTACCTCGGTATATTCTTCGTACGTACCGTACAGAAAGCCTAACCGCTGAGCGCCTGATTTCCGCCAGAAGTCAAGCAGCGAGTTGATCAGGTCAGGCGAAGCAAACTCCACGTGGTCGACCATGCGGAACTCCTGAGGCTGCAGACTGATCGCACTCGGTTGACACTTGCTACAGATCCCTTCAGGCCACGGCGGATGACCAGAGGGACAATGGGGCCTTACTCGGTAGTAAGGCTCATTGAGAGGCGGCATGAACGAGCTCTTCAGCTCCGTTTTGTTGGTGGTTGCATTGACCTTTCGCATGTATGAGTGAAACGACAAGTGCTTGATCTTCTTCTCCGCGAGGTACTTGGGGTCGTAGGGCTCGAGCGGCATGCAATAGTCACACATGCCTTTGGGGCCGTGTCTACACATGTTCGGATCACGGTCTCGCTGGATTTTCCCGTCCTTCTTGTCCAGCATATCGTCCAGCGGCGATTGTTGTACAACTTCCCACGGATTCTTGATGATGGTCGCGGATGGGGAGGTCGGAGGGTGAAATGTGACGGTCTCGGTTTCTGGCACCGGTGCTCCATTTAGACGCCGTGATACATCTGCTGTGACATGATTGTGGGCTGGAGCAGCCTGCGATACTTGCTTATCCTGGTAGCCAATGAAGAGCTTGTCCCCGTGTCTTTGAGCCAACAGCCGTCAGCTAAAGCAAAGTACATCCTGCTGAATACCTGAATACTCACTTCAAACCGACCTGCTCAATCGACACGCCATCGAGATCCCTCAACGGTCTTTCTTGACCGCCGGTGCCGATGGGTTTGTTGGACAGCACTAACGAGGAAGGTTCAACATCTTTGGGGAGGTTCTCTAGGACCTGACGAAGATAGAGTCAGCAACTGTGAACTCTATGCTATGATGACCACAAATGATGAGAGATATACCTTCTCCTGTAGTGAAGGAAACTGCTCTTGCGGACTGACACTGAGGCGAAATTGGCCGTTTCGGCTCTCGAATCTGAGGATGATCGGCCGCGCTGCCGCCATGCTGAAAGAGAAGTCGGTCCGCGTATTAGGATGGTTGTTGGGAGTACTGTGAATTCATAAGCTCATGCCGGGAAGGACTGCGAAGAATTAGGTTGTTGTTGGCTGTTTTTGCGACGAAGACGATTGAGCGAGTCAGTAGGTAGTAAGGTGAGGTGTGAGAGCTCCAGTGGAGGTGGTTATTCAAAGGCGGGCAAAGACAGCTGAGCTCTATCGTCATCGCCCGTCACGGTGTTACCGGTATGTTACACCGCAGCCACAAAGAAGTCAATATTTTGAGGTAATCATGGTATTATAATTACCTGCTATTTAGAGGTAGCCACCTTTGCTAGGACTCAATATTTGATGATTACTTTTTCTCGCCTGTTGCTCTTCTTCATGTTCTTCTTGTTTCTTCTTTATTCTTCAGTTCTTTGCCGGAAGAGGAGCTGTGGCAGTATCTTCATTAACAATTCTATACAAGTAACCAGACAAGCTTGTCCACTCCCTGGAAGCTTCTAATATCAAGATCATCAAGTTGCTCTGGGTAAATCCATTGATACGTATACGGATATCGTTTATCTAAGATACATAACCACATACATCTATTTTAGATGTTGACCTCCCAAGCCAACGACGCCGTTTTCGAAACAAAACAAGAACAAGTCAACATGACAAAAGAACAAAGGGGTATATAATATTGAAGTTAACTAGAGGATAGTGCACTTGGGAAGACCACAAGGTCCCTCCTTGCTCTTCTCCTTCTTCGCCCCTTGTGCGCCTTGTCCATTGCCCTGTCCATTCTGTTCAGGCTGGGGAGGTGCCTCAGTCTTGGCTTGCTGAGCTTTCACTTCCTCGCCACCATGTAGTCATGCGAAGGTGACCTTGGAGACGGTCTCGTAGAAAGCCTTACCCTGGGCCTCGGCGATGGAGAGCTCCAGCTCAGTGGGCTGGCGAGAGCCATCGGCACCCTGGATGAAGGCAGTTAGTAACGAGCCTCGCTTGATCGACACCAACAAGGAAGAAGAACACTTACAGCAAAGGTACCAGCACCCCAAGCGCTACCACCGTGGATCTCCTCCAGGTTGGCGAGCTGCGGGAAGACGGTCTTGTAGCCGAGAGGGACGTAGATGAAGCCGTGGTGGGCGAGGGTGCTCATGGCGGCAATGCAAGTCGACTCCTGGCCACCACCGAGGGTACCGGTGGAAACGAAGAGACCGACATACTTGCCCCAGAAGCCACCAGAGGCCCAGATGCCACCGGTCTTGTCCCAGAAGGTCTTCCACTGAGCGGGGAAGTTACCGTAGCGGGTGGGGATACCGAAAAGGACGGCATCGTAGTTGCTAAGAGTGTCGGGTTCGGCGATGGGGTAAGACGACTTGGGAGGAGCGTGCATCTTGGCGAGGACGTCCTCGGAAAGGGTCTCGGCGATCCTGCGAACAAATGATGGTCAATCGCTGCAAGACTAGAGCAAACCCCAAGGTCAAACACATACTGGAAGATGTCGGCCTGGCCACCAGCCGACTCAATACCCTTCTTCTCGGCTTCGGCCAGCTTCAGGATGTGGCCGTACATAGAGTACTGCGGGGTTGACCGATTAGCAAGCGCACAAGTGTCAAAGGTCAAGGACAATGATCACATACAAAGACGATAGCGACCTTGGGAGCCATTGTGACTGATTGTAGTGTCCGAAACGAACAGTAACTATAATACAGATTTGTAGAGGTAGAGACTTGTCTGTTGAAAACTTGAAGGGGACCTTTACAGAGGCTTTATATATGAAAATGGAGGAAGTTGTGGAATCCTCTACTCCAGTGCCGGTGCCCCTCAGTGGGATTACGGAGTTCGGAGATCCTTGATTATGCTGCATCCGTAATCGATTACAGAAATTGAGCCATTGGAAAACGCACGCCCATTCGTCCATGGCACCATTCGAGGACCCGTCTCTCAGTCTCCGCTGTCAATCCGCAATCCATTCTTGTCAATCCTGGGTCCACCACTCGATCCAAAGCCAATCAGAAACTGTAGCTAGACAAGGTGCCCGTTAGATGATTCTTACGCATTTCTGACAAATCTTGGCTGATAACAATCGTGCCTGGATGCTTTGGAATCTTCGAGCAGGGTTCTTCTTGACCGCCGCATTGCTGAATGATTTCTTCATAATACTTATCAACATAAGCCTTTCTACTTATCGAGGATGCCGTTGATGAGACCGATGACTGCTGAAAAACATATGGGAACGTTGCAAATAAGCGATCCTTCAACCAGTCATGATGTCATACATTAAACTTTCGAACTCCTTGTTCTTACTCGAAGGAATCAACCTTATTAGAACGCACGCGGAGAGCTACAGGTGGTGTTCAGATGGTGTTAACTATCATTTCAGGGCCGAAAGAGCATCACAATCTCTTCAGAACTCTACTGCATTGAAACTGTGTGCACATACGTCATTAGCACAATTTATAACTACAAATTGGGTATCTTAACGACCTGCAAAAGCTTCTAAAGTACATGAAACCAGCCATCTCCAATAAAAGCCGTAAGTAACACCCATGCCGCATACAGAGCCTTATTCTACCCCCGTCCACGTCCTCTATATCGGCCGCGCATAAAGCCACCTCCACGGCCACGCTCGCTCCTCCACTCACGTTCCCTTTCCTTCTCTCTCTCCTGCTCCTCTCGTATGAGAGCCCTTTCCCGTTCCAATTCTTCCTCGCTCTTTTCGACTCTCATGGTAGGTTTGGGCAGATTCTCCGAATAGCGCGGATGAGCATCGGGGCACGCTTTACCCTCCGGACAGAATCCCGCTAAGTAGTATTTGCAAAGCCGTCGACGAACATGTCGCTTGGAGCACAAGGGGCCCAACTCGCAGAAGCCCTGATCGTAGTTCTCGCAGGGCGGCAATCGCGCTTGTTCCCGCACGTGCTGGTATAGACAATCATCGCCGTTGGGGCAGTAGCCTGATCGCGAGAAGGACTGGCATTCCGGCATGCGGCGAAGGTTATATTCATGAAGATATTCGCATTTGAGACCTTTCTTGCAGAGCCCCTTGAGGAAGTGTTTGCAGACTAGGGAGCCGTGGGTTGTGGAAGGCGCCAGCCCGGACGCTGTGGTGGTTGACGTTGTTACCCGCGAGGGCGTAGGATGGCGATCTGGGCAGGCTGGTCCTAAGGGGCAATGTCCTTCACTGTAGGCTTTGCAGACCGGTACGTCGCTTGCGAGTCCAAAACCGAAGCTTTTGCGGAGGAAGGGAGTGAAGGAAAAGTTGTTGTAGCTGGGATCTCGAGAGCTATCGGTGGATAGAATCCGTGCCGCAGCCGACTTGACATCCGCTGTCATCGTGGTTTATGTTCGCAAGATATGAATTTGAAGGGAATGATCCGCGGCTTTCACCAGGCTCGTTGGCCACGGTGTGCGTTCAACAGAATCCTGTTCCTATTGTGATGTTCAGTCTCGATAGTCGGCTTGATGGTAAGTTCCGTGATGCCAGTCAAAACAAACGGATGGAGAAAAATGGTTGAATTCAATTGTTTGAGAACGAAAATAAGTATCAAGTCAAGGATAGTCAGGTCAGTGCTGAAGTTCGTGCCTGGGGCATCAATGCACTAGAATAAATATGGTAGGCGGTGGCAAACAGTATTACTAATATCACGGCAGAATCGGAAGCGGTCCTTGCTGACGTGAGCTGACTGTTGATGCCTCAAGAATGTAGAGAGGTAACGTGACGCTGTATGGGACCGTCTTTCGGTTTTTGTTGTGAAACAAAGAGACCTACACCAATATTGACTCTGTCCCATCCTGAGGAGTAGGTAGCCAATGAACAGCGTACTTTGCACCCGGGAGAGATTTCCCCTGCATATGGTCGATTTTGACAATGCCCAGTGCGAGGTCATTAGATAGCTAAAAAGGCGCATACAGGCGCAGGGGGCAGTCCAGAAGGCCTGTGCTAGCTGCTATGTCCGGCCTCGTTCTATCTCGGCTGTTGCTATCATTGGCTGGTCTCATGAGAAGGATCTTTTCACAACTCAACCACAGTCGCTAGAGGAAACATTCAGATCCTTTCTTCTGTATCTAACTCAAAGTCCGTTCAATCGTCTCGATCTCTTTTTCCTCACTGTGGAGATGAGTAGTGGTATGAAGCCTGATTGTGGTTGACTCGTAAAACTCTGGCCTCGTATAGTATGGTGTGGCCTGGCCGCCTGCCAACAAGCCTAACATAAGTACGAATGCGACCCCCACAACGCACTCTGTCAAACTTGCTCCACCATCTCTTCTTCCTTGCATGCCCCTTGAAAATCCTCTGCGTGACCTTTCTGTCAGTGTAAATTTAATCGCCGGGCTCCGAGATCTGTTTATATTCGATAACAATCATGGCTTATGATTATACTGATGGTCTGGCAGTTTGAGTGTTGTACACGGAGTAGTCCCGCGAGCAGTCAGAAGGAGCAAAAAGCAAATATGCAATGAGGCGGCTCGTGGGATTGAAGCACAAACCGACAAATTAACATCTTGCACATGGTATGATTTCAAGTTACCTTTCCCAACCCACGAGCTCCAATATCCAAGATCCTCGACCTTGGGCCAAAGGTCATAGAGTGCATCTGAGGATAGTGCGGACCTCCGTTAGCATGATGTACCCAGCTCGAAAGTACTGAGAGCGAAGTGATGCACCCAGGATCTCGAAATGAGGCCGTCTGGGTCTCGCGTTCTAGGCAACGGACATTGCCACCCGTAGAATAATGAATAGGTGTGGTCGGATTCTCACCGGGAGAAGCCAAAACGAGTCATCCGGGCTCTACTCAGCCTCTGCAAAGCTGAACCCAGCAGAAATTGACGAAGCTTTCAGGACGCACGACATCCAATGATAATCCCGTCCACTAAGCTTTGATCTCTGAGAGAGCCACTCAGCCATCAAACCTAGGCCGAAAAAGGCGGGGGTAGGAATGATCATCCGGGGCGTTTGACCCTACTGGACTAGGTAACGATGAGGCTTTCCCTGTTGGCTGAGTATGCTGATTTGACGAATCCACTCTGATGCATGTATTTTGCATTTTCTGTGAAATTGATGCTTGCGACCTAAGGAGATTTGAATCGGCCACTGGAACCAAATCAATATGGCGGCCAAGTGTGGAGTGAGGGTCGCATATTGCCGACTTCCTATACATCAGGTGCCAAGTGTCATGCTTCGAAGTAGCTCACTGACACTCAAAGCTCTTTGATCTGTGGTCGAACAAACCTCGACCGGTCTGGCAAGCGGTTTCGGATACTTAGAGATTACTGCCATGGGGAGCGTTGGCCGTCGGTTGCCTTCTGGGCCGCTGCGTCGAGGGGTTTCTCCGTTCCTGTCTTCAATTAGCACTTTTGATCAACGTAATTGTATGCAGTAGTCGTAGCATGACACTGATGGAGTTATGTAACCAGAAAAAGAAACAGGTCACACCCAAAAAGGACTTTCCACACGTGACACTGTCGACAGTTTTGGCAGCTGCTTCTGTCTCCGTCAGTTGCATATCTTTAACCTCACTTTGAAGTATTTTCTCTATTCTCCTGAATCTTCTTCGGTGTCTACAGCAATCTCCGAGAATATTTACAGATCCGGTGGCAATCCTGCCAAGATTCGTCGCATTATGTTCTCCGGATCCATCTTCCCCCACTGGCGTCGTAAGGCAGAACAACGGTCCAACAGTTTCAGCAGCTCGTACGAAGTCCCGTTCTTCATGAATGCAGCCTACTATGCGAATTGGAGAATCTATCGGAAACAGCCTCCCTCGTCCTTGAGATTGGGGTTCATATCTCATATCTTCTATGCATTTGCTTGGTACTAGTCATACACACAGCCGAAGCGATTACCGCCTGGTCTAGGTAGATACAAATGTTAACCATCATGTCTTGCTTTCTTTAGGGTCAAAGAAGACGGCACAGTTTATGTGAATCTCCCAACCGGACTTTATATTTCTTCTTCCTCCTTTATTACTTCCCCTTCTTTCCACCTTTTATTATATTCCCCCGCTGACAAGTTGTTTGTCCAGTTGAGCGATGAATGGGCCGACTCTCAGATGCCCGTTGACGGCACCAATGGTTGCCTCCGGGCATTCACACAACTCAAAGGACAATACTCGAAGATGAAGATCATCCTCTCAGTCGGAGGAGGAGGCAAGGGAAGCGAAAATTTTGCCGCTGTAGCGCGGAGTCAAACCCGTCTGGAGACCTTTGTACGGACCGCGAAGGGACTGGTAGATGAGTTCGGACTCGATGGGATTGACAGTATGTAGATGCGTTCAAAGCAGTTCGGACGATACTGACGGTCTGCAGTCGACTGGGAGCACCCTTCAAGCCCCGCCGAGGGTTCAGACTATGTCCGCCTTCTCGCCCGCTTGCGTGAAGTCCTACCGTCACCGCGCTATGTACTGGCCACATGCCTTCCAGCCGGTGAATGGGCCCTGAGAAATATAGATCTGTGCAAGGCACAGAACTATGTCGACCTGATCAACATCATGGCCTATGACTTTTCCGGACCGTGGACCAGCGAAACAGGACACCAGTCGCAGCTGTATAGCCCACCTCGAGACCCAACAGGGCCGACCTCGTGTCAATCGGCCGTCGCGTACGTGATCTCACAAGGCGTCAACCCCAAGAAGATTCTGCTCGGGATCCCAGCGTACGGTCGCTCTTTCCTAGGCAGCAACCACATCGGTCAGCGTTACAGTGGTTGTGGAGGGGAGGATGGTGTCTTTGACTACTGCGACCTACCGCGGCCAGGCGCGAAAGAGTATTACGATGAAAAGTCTGGAGCAGCCTGGTGCGTTGGCGGTGATGGCGGGTTTGTCACATACGACACCCCGGAGACTGTGCAACAGAAGGCCAAATTTGCGACGAAGACCAAACTTGGGGGTCTATTTTATTGGCACATCGGAGGTGATGCAAGAGGACCCCGCAGCCTGATCGAGACGGGGTATAAGACCTTGCATGATATGTGATTTGATGTCAAGGCGGTTTGGTTTGGAGGTTTGTTTGTGCAACATCAGCGGGAAACGAAAAACACCGGAACGGGAAAATGGGAGGCATCGTCTGTTTATATTCCAAGTACGGAGTAGCAGTTTTGAGGTTCGTTCCGATGGGAAATGTGAAATTATAAAATTATCTCCCTTCCTACTTATACCGTCAACAATCCCTGTCAATAAGTAAGCTGTTAGCCGATAAGAAGTAGACGATCACTTCAGCCGTGCGTCGATCGTCCACGAGATACGCCTCTGCCATCCTATTCGTCTCGTCGGAGCCTTATCAGCATCAGCAGAAGACAGATCATCCTGATATTGATCTTACTGCAGTACTCCTAGTGCTCCGAAGCTGGGATGCAGTGACATCTCGACCAATTGTCCGTCTAAGTGGGGTGTAAACTGCAGACCGTAGAATGAGGATATCCGTCCAGCTATGGCGTGCTGAGCTACACCGTACACCCCTCTAATATATAATATACTTACTCGAGAAACACCCATTCCCAGCTTGATTGGACACAACCTCTGTCAAGAACGGTTAATTGATGTGAATGCTATTATCTAGTATATTCTAAATCAATTAGATGGTTCTATAACAACAATAATCATGTCCCATGCATTGGAGTCATATCATATCATATCATAGCATCATCAAAATCCCGTCCATGAACCCACAAACTCAACCCGAAAAAGAAGAAATCAAGCAACCCCAATCCCCGCAAACACCTCCTTAATCTCCCTGAACCCCTTGTTCTGCGCCAGCAGCAGACCAAGCAGGATGCGCGATTTCTGCGGGTTCAGGAAGCCGCTTTCGATTGTTGTTGTGCTTTCTGTTAGGGGCACTTCGCCGTTGCCGGTGCGGGTGCTTAGGACGATAGGGAGGGAGGGATGGGTTGAGGCCAGGTCATCGATGGCGGTGGAGAAGGTGCTTGAGACGCTTCCGGCGCCGGAGCCGGCGATCTATTTATTTTAGCATTGCATTGTATTGTATTTGGTTTGGGGGAGGGGAGGAGGGAAGGAGGGGAGGACTTACGACGATACCCTTTGCGCCGTTGTCGACGGCGTCGTAGAGCGTATCGGTGTGCATATCCTGGTACGAGTAGAGGATGTCGACCCTTGGGATGGAGGAGACATTGCGCACGTCGACGGTGGTCTTACCGGTGGGCATGACGGGCGGATAGAAGAAGTACGGCTTGTTGGAGACGATGGCGCCGAGGTTCCCCATCTCGACAGCCTTGAAGGTGTCCATGGTGTTGGCGTTTGTCTTGGAGGCGTAGAACGCGGAGACGATGCGGTCGTTCATGACGACCAGCGCGCCGCGGTTGCGTGCGGAGGGGTGCGCGGCCACGGTCACGGCCTGGAGGAGGTTGAATGGGCCGTCGGCGGAGATGGCGGTTGCGGGCCGCATGGCGCCGACGATGACGATGGGCTTGCCGCAGTTGACCGTGGCGTCGAGGAAGAAGGCCGTCTCCTCGAGTGTGTCGGTGCCGTGGGTGATGACGGCGCCGCTCATGGTGGGGTCGTTGCAGACGGCCTCGTTCAGGGTCTTGGCCATGCGGAGCAGAATGGAAGACGTCACGTCGGGGCTGCCGACGTTGGCGACTTGGATGCCGGCGACGTTGGCAACGTCGAGCATCTCGGGGACGGCGTCCATGAGCTGCTGGATGCCGATTGCGCCGGCCTTGTAGCCTGTTGTGGCGGTGTTGTCCGCGCTGGAGCCGGCGATGGTGCCGCCGGTTGCGAGGATGGTGACATTAGGGAGCGTCGTGTTCATCTGCGTAAAGTTCAAGCCATGGGAGTTGGTGAAGACGTATGTAATGTTTGAGTCGGTTGCACGGGGGTAGAGAACCGGAGAGGCATTCCCGACAGCTACCAAAGCCGCGAGCGTGATGGTTTTGAAGCTGATTTTGGTCATCTTGAGATGTGAAGAGGTGAAGCTGCTCTGCTGCAACCGTACCAGCAACACATCGTAGGACATACATCCTTAAATAGGACTCTCGTCAACACTCAACCGTCGACGGGCGATAAACCAGGAGCCGCAGATACCGTCCAAGCCTCGCGATTACCCTGATAAGGAGGCATGGTCGCGGTACGGCTGTGATCTCGTAATGAGAATGAATATCAATTGGAGTCATGCGAGGACCATGCGGACTCGACTCCAATTCTGCTTGGCATGAGGCGCTTATCTGCAATCTGAGTCGTGGAACTTAACTTGATGCAGGAATCACGATAAACAGCTCTCCAATCTGTTGATGATTGCCCCAATGCCGAGAGCGAGCCGTTATCCATCAGCGATAAGTGTTGGAGATTGGAGAAACATCGGGGAATCTATCGCATTGGCATTGATATGATAAGATCGGCGCATGGACTCTTATCTCGGATCTCTCAACCCGATGCCCGAATGATGGGATGGATGGAGTCTGCCCTGATTCATAAGGTAGGTAAGGTACTGCCTGTGGTTGAATTGTCTAGCGACGAGTCGTCAGCACTAGTAGACGCTTATCGCCTCAGGCACAACCCCTTGAGCGTCAACGACCAAGTGCATGTCCTTGGAACGATTTCTCGTTGGAGGTCAGTTCAGGCATATTATTCGAACGGATGGCTCTAAATGCTGCGTCTTCAAGACCCGCCATCCAGATTGCTAGTTTGGGTTCAAAAAGGCCCGTTTCCTTTGCACTTACGGTTTTCACTTGCTTGGTTCAAACTGGCTACAAAACTTGTAGTCAGCCTTCGAAGCGACGACGGGTCATGGGCAGCATGAGAAGGTATCAAGTGTATTTGCGTCTGTCACTGTCGGCGATCAGTATCTCATGGTCAACTAACGAGTTAAGAAAGAGATATGCGGCAATAAATGGAATAAAATCCATCCAATCGTCATAACATTAGCATATATGTATCAACACTGGATTGTACACGTAGCCCCATAAGGCACGAAGTGAAAAGAAAAGCGCAATGGTATATCTCCACCAGCAAGGATATCTCGTCGACGTCACCAATCGATTAGGACAGCAACTTAGCAAGGTCCAAGGTCACATTAAGTGTGTTCGACGCCAGGGCCTCGCTAAAGTACGGGATGGCTTGACCGTTGTAGACGCTCGAGTTGGTTGAGCTTCCTGAAATCGACACAGGGACACCGTTGGGATACTTCACGAGGTATGATCCCATTGCCGTTATGCTGACGTTGGCTAACATGGGGATGGTGTTGTTTCCGGGAACCAGCTTCAGGTCGTTCAAGTACGAGGTACCAACCGAGTTGCCTTCGACGGAGAGGTCGAGAGTAACATTGCCCTAGGTCAATCAGTCGACGCTATATTGAAATAAGAGAGCTACGTACCATGGTGATTGTCATCGGAGATGGGTTAGGGATGTACACGGTTCCACCGAAATTGGCGCCATTCGACGAGTTACCGGTCAAGACATGCATTTCCGTAATGGCGAAACCGTCGAGCTTGTTGAGAGCTACAGTATGCAAAATCAGCTTTGTCCGACCCTATGGTTTGACCAAGCCCGATCACTTACCCTTCATAGTAACAGTCTTGTTGTACGTCACACCGATTCTAGGCAGGCCAGCCTGCTTCAGGTCGGGCTTGCCATAGATGTTCAATTTGATCTCCTCATTCTGCATGACCGCGGTAGCAAATCCTCCAAAGGCGCCCACATCGCTCAGGTCCAAGGACTGGTTGATATGGACCACGGTGCCGTCATTGGCCTTGACCTGAGGAACCCTTACGGTTGCGAACGCCGCAGCCCCCAGTAAGCTGACAGCAGCGTCGAAGGCATAGATAGTGGGATGGTACATGCTGTGGGAGCCGATGACCTGTGTCTGGGTCAGGAAGAACGAATTCGGTGTGGGATCAGAGATGATCATCTCCGTGATGTTCAAAGTGGAATCATTGATGTCGCCTTGTGCGATGTTTGGATAGCCAACATACACCCTATTGTCTTGTCAACTCCGAGCGTTTTTTTATGCATCACGCAGAACAGAACATACAAGGGAAGTGTGACCACCAGGACGACCACAATGATAATGATGACATGAACCCACCACCACCGCTTGTAGTGGTTGAGAACGCGTCTCCCGAAAGTCGGTCTTGGAGACGAGCTGTCCGCAAACCCAACCTCGGAGACTTCTGCCTTATCGCCGGCCATTTTGTATCGCTATTATGTTTTCTGTACCCTGTCCGACGCTCTGACGTATGACCGGGATGGCGTGTGACACAAACGGTCTTCCCCGGAGCGTCAGTGTATAGAAGTGGTCGAAGATTCAGTCACAATAGTGACCCTGTTCAGATGATTAGCGTCAATTCGCGACCAGACAAGCTTAGTGATATACCGAGTCATGCATCGAGAACAAAGCAAGGCCGTTGAGAATTATTGGAACAATTGGGACACAGGTAAAGGACGGGGTAAAAAAATTGACAGAAAGAGCAGAAATACCTATTAGTTCGTCAACCGAAGGGGGAGGCGAAAAAGTACTAATTACGAATGGTCAGAGGCCAGAATCCAGACGACGGACCAGCCAGTCCCTAGGGACCGGTCAAGTGCTATATCTATTCCCAAGGAGGGGAAAGGTTCCATCACATGTAGAAAAATACAGAGCGACCCGATTCAAGCACCGCGGATCATTCCACCTGACGGAGATGAATTCTGACCAATATCCGGAGACTTGTACAGAAACATTCCCCTTCCCGACTGCTTAATTTTGGATCTTGTGGAAATGTGGAGAAAGGGGGGAGGGGAAGCTAAGTGACTGGGATTGACGCCAGGGCCCAAGGTGCTAGAGATTAGAAGGGATGGATACTAGGCAAGCAGCGCGAGGACAGTCTCGTACGTAGATTAAATAAGACCTCGGCGGACAAGGGGTCCGCGAGCATGAGACAGAGCCATGGCCGCCATCAGGCTGATGAACAGCAGTTTATGGCTGATGCATCATGATTTGCGTTCAAGGTTAGCTTTGCGAGCCATATTCGGAATCCAGCCGAGGCTGAAGGCGTCGAGGACGGCTGATTTTGCAGGCTCATTCCCAGGAAACCTGGGTTGTTTCGCAACATAGCAGTCTGGATTTGATTGGCTTGGATGCAATTGATAATCCTGAGTCTAAACAAGGGGCGAATTGTACTGGTGTACTCCGTAGGCTGGCAGGGTTTGAACTAAGACTACTAGCCTAGTAGTGGTAATTGAAGTAGCTGTACCCTGGATGGTGTGGATGGGAGGATCCAATAATGCTACCTCTTCTAAAGAAACGCAATTTCCCATGGTCGATCCTGTCTTAAGGTAGCTAGGGAGAGAAAGTCTCAGGAACTGATTGGACTGGAAGCCGGGGTAGTAGCGAGGAGAAGTGACCCAAGTGGGATGGAAAATTGGAAATGGAGTGGAGACAATGGGGCCAACAAAGAGCAGCTAAGAGCCTAAGACAGAAGCAATGGCAAGAGAAAACGCTGTTTAGTTAGTGTTTACGGATACTTCGGTTAGATTCGCGGGGGGCAAAGGCCAACAAAGTCAGCAGAGGATAGCGTGGGTGCGTGACCTGGGGTTACAGGCGGGAATGGCCGCTTTAGGCGACTCCTCCGTACACTAACCAGAATGCGAGTCAACTTCCTTGGTTACTATTATTTAGTAGCGGCTTCAAAAAACTCACCAATTGAATTTCCCATGACTATTGGGATTTTGAGCAACCATCAGTCATCTCGGAGGGGACGATGATTCGACCACAAAGGCTCCGAGACCTTCTGAGATCGATCGACAGTCGCAATCGAAGACCAACTGTTTACCTCAGATCATCAGTTTCACGTTGGAGACTGATTCATCATTGACTAGAATTTCGGACTTTATGGCGCCAACTTGAAGCTTTGTTACAAACTAAAAGATAAAAATAATTGCGCCAGCCACACCTGAGACGATGATCGACATGAATGATCAACCTAGGAGTCCCTGCTGATGAAGCTTTCGGGTCACGAAAGACGACCGCCAGTGCATCACTGCAGAACCGGACAGTTCTCTGTCGCCAGCATTCCACTTTTATCCAATAACTTGGGTACGGCGCCGTGAGTATGGGTGCAAAAATGCCGATCAGAGCTGCTGTGTAACCATACTAGGAGGCGGAAGTCGAGGAGCTACATCGCCTTTACGCAATTCTACCAGCCTATCCTGCATTTATACTGTAGCTCAGTAGACGACTGTTATAAGATATAAAGCAAGTAGCTACGCTGTTCGAAATGACAAAACGTTCCAGAGCTGGGCAACTAAGGCCTCCTGTACCGAAAGACATTGCATTAAGTTCGAGTTTCATGAGGTTCATCAGGTATAATCTTTGCCAGAATATACATCGCCAGCTGAGAAAAGAAGCAAAGGTGAAGAAGCAAAAGTAAAGGAAAAAAGGACCCATTGTTGAGAAGGAAAGATAAAAAATGGTGGGGAAAATGTGATGGAAGGAGACAGCATCACCCAGTGATTAGAAATTATGGGTATCCAAAAGAATCAGGGGCAAAGCTCACAAAGCAGCCCAAACGGTCCGTGGCAGATCTCGCAGCACCAGCGCTCGAGTGGACTGAGGCAGCCGGCAAGGCCTGCTTGGACATCAATATTGACCAGGAGAATGGAAGAAAAACTGAAAAGTGAAAAATATGAAGATGAACAAAGAAGGCATCATGAGCAATGGCTCTAGATGATACATTCAAATGAATGCAAGAACAAGCTCCAAATCAGGGTGTAATAGTTGAATGGGACAAAGGATGAAAAGGAACAGAAGTAGAACGAAGGAGGGAAAGAAGAAGATGCAAAAATGCTCAAGGAACGATAGCGATGGCTTTTCTGTTTCTTCACAAATGGTGGCAACGATAACTGCACAATGATCAAGCTTCAGCTGCTAGAGGCTTTTTGCGATTGAAAAGACTGCGAGTTCGGGACTTGCTGCGGGTGTTCTTTTCAGGCGTTCCACCCTGTCGACCTCGGCCACGCGAACGAGGGGCGGATTCGTCATCGGACTTGTACTTGTCCTTGTAAATCCTATAAGCGTGCATTAGTATCATCGACTGACCTACGTGAGGTATAATCCCGGCTTACCAGCTGTTCCCAACCATGCTGATCCCCTTCGCTTCTGCCTGGCGATAGAACTTCGCCGCTTTCTTCAAGTCCTTCTTGCAGCCAATACCCTCCGCGTAGCAAAATCCAGCCTCTGCCAGCGCGTCAGCATCGCCCCACTGACCTGCAATCTCGAAGCAGCGCAAAGCTAGAGACTTGTCCTGCTCGATACCCCACCCGTTCAGATGGCTCACGCCAAGCTCGTAGATACTGAGGGCAAACTGCGCACGATAGGCTTTCTGCATCTCCTTCGCTCGCTGAGGTACAGGGCCATTCGAATCGTCTATTAGCTCCAGTCCCACACTATCGACGGCTTTGCGGAGCCACTGCACGCCTTCTCGTTGGTTGGCTCGCATACCCCAGCCATGGCGGCATGCCAAGGCATAGAGAAGCATCCCAGTGGGATGGTTTTGCTTGGCGGCAATCCGTAAATGATATGTAGATTCGTTTAGAGACCCTTTCTCGTGGCATTCAATCCCCTTTGCCACATGTTCATCAGCGGTGATCATACCAGATGATGAAGCTGCCTTGACCGTCTGCAGTCGAATCGTGGATGCGGAGTCTGCAGAAGAAGTCGTATCCTCCTTGTCTTCTTTGTTCGCGGTTGTCGATTCTGACCGATGTACCACTGCCTTCTGTTTCTCAACAGATGGAGTCTCAATTTTGTCAACCTCGGTCTCAGATGTCGATTCAACCTCCCGAGAGCGCAGGGCGGGTTCGTGCGCTGAAGGCTTGGCTCCGCCTATTCTTGGAGTATCACACACCGAATGGGCCTTCTGCGAATATACCGACTGCGAATATACTGAATCGTGCCGTGAGGGCGGCGGAGATGGGGTCCGAGAAGGCCTCACAAGCGCCTCCGTACCGGCAGGAGGAGGGCTCTCGAATAGTGGCTCTTGCCACTCAAAGTTTGGAGTCTGCAGGCCGGAGAAAATAACCGAGTCTCTGGAGACCTGCCGGCCCCGAGGAAGTGAATACTTCGCGTAGATATATGAAGACACTGCGGACGACGGTTCTGACGGTTCCTCATGCGAATGAACGGCTAGGTCCGAATTCGTAGGCACCATGATAGGACTGGGCTTATGCCCGCGATGCATCGTGCCCGATGGATTCCCAGAGGCCTGATCCATACCACCAATGGTGACTGGCGCAGAAAGACTCGTGCTCGATCTACTCAAAGGACGCGAGAAGTTGAACGACGGGCGGGGAAGATGGCCCGCAGTATTTGATGTCTCCGAGCTCAAGGATGGGGACCGAGGATGTGAGCGGGGATTGGCTGACATTGGCGAGTACGGCAGCGACATGGCGCTGCTGGACGATAGCTTGCGCGGTTTTGAAAACGTCGACCCTGCGTTCGAACTGCTATTATCGTCATCAGAGCTTTCGGGCTGAGTGGCTCTGGAACTGGTAGACGGCCTTGACAGTGGAGAAGGAGGCGGTGCCAGGCCTCGTGGAACGTTGAGCCGAGAAGTAGAATCGGTCGATGAATTGCGGGATGGCGCAGCGATGGCGAGGCCAACAGGAGAGACGTCAGGGCTAGCAGGGCTAGAGGGACCGGAAGCATAAAACCGGGGGGGCGCCTCCGCTGCACTGCGCATAGACATATCTTCGTCAGGCGATTCAGCACGCGGGGCTTCAAAGGTGTCTGGTTCCATGGGGAGCGGCGTAGGTACTTCAGTCGGTGTCGCGTCTTCGTCATCCTGTGCGAACCCATCCTCACTGGCAAGATACGAAACAGCACTGATGCGAGGGTGCTCGGACTGTGGACGAAATTTCGGCTCTTCAACCTCCGGATTGTTCTTCTGAGTAGGACGTCTCGCAAGTTCCCCGCCTCTTCCAACTTGAGAGTAGTGAGAATCGCCGGATGATGGTGCCCGAAAAAAGCCTGGTCGCCCCTGTGACAAAGATCGTGCGACGCTGGAAGGGGGCAATCTGCTCATGCGCCTTTCTCCCCGTTTCGACTCTTCCAATTGCCGGGCCAGAAGCCGACCCTGAGCAGCGAACGCATCGAGAGGAGAGAGCGCAGGAGGAACTTCGCCGTCAAAATGTTCGATGCGCGGCGAGGGGCTTCGGAGAGTATCGAAAGATTGGGAGCGAGATTCACCAAACTGCGGCCGGAAGGCCATGATTGCTGGACAAGGTGTTCAAGGCGTCGGAATTCGAGAAATACCGTCGTTCTTTCTGTACAGCAGAATATAGTCCATTCAATTCATCTATCCGGAGTCGCTGTAATCGTTTGAGAATGCAAGTTTTCGCATTGGGGAGGGAGTTGAAAGACCGGCTTCTCTGATGAAATCGAAGACGGTCAGATCAGTCGCGCATAAAACTGTGAAAGTATACTAGGGGCGACAAAATAAGTCAAATTGCGCGGGATATGACAAAACGAGGAAAGAGGGAGAATTACAGAAGTTGAAAAGGAATGGCGATCGCGTGAGTACGAGGAGTGTTGTGAAAGGAGCGCAGCAGGCCAGGCTTAGTTGGATAGTGATACCACTTGCGATGAACGTTCAATGAATGACGGGTTAGGTGGAAATTGAAGATGAAGTCACGAAAGTAAAAAAAACAAAGAAAGAGATCAAAGAGTTGAAAGTGCCACAATCAAGAAGAGCAGCGATGATCAAGCATCGCAACTTCGAGAAAGCGACTGGATATCTAGCCAGATGTGACGATGGCGGACGTCGAGGAGAGGGAATAGGCCTTCCTAGGTAGACGGAGGGAACCTAACGAACTAGACGATACGGAGTACGATGGGTCCCTAACGTAACCATGAGATTTTCGACCATTCAACTCGACGCCCTGAAGATCATTCATTAGACGAAACGAGGGGCGGAACGTTAGTACTGTGGACTTATGGGAGAAAAAGTGACAGTCAGTCTCGGCATTCTCCACGCGGAGGACGCTTAGGTTAGGTTGTATTCTACGCGTTTTCAGTGTGTACACCATTTTGTATGTAAGCAGATTTCAATGAGTCTTGGCTCTTTATCCACACTGAATGTACCAATCGTAGTGCAAAACCAGAAAACGTCTCAGGAGAAAACGCATACACTTACGTTATTTACATGACAAGCATGGAATAGCATCATGTCCCTACCGCTAGAGTCAGGGGCTGCATTACATGGTGTTGCATTTATTATCATCGTCACAAGGGCATCAATTGATTGAATCCCAACAGAGACGATGTCTCTGTTGTCAGCTGGTATATTTTCTGAATTGAGATGATGATCTAGACTATCAAGCTTCCAGAACAATAGTCAAATTCTTCCCAGCATACGACGATCATCGAATTTAATGTCGCTTGAAACTTTTCAGGGCAAATCATACCATAGATTCGATGTTCAGGCCTTGGCCTTACCAAGGATTGACGGTCTCACAGTTTGGTTCGTCCTCATTTGAGACCCGAAAGTGGGGAAGTGCCTCTATATATAACTTTTTTAAATCATCCCCCCAGCCCCTGTGTCATGGGTATATTCATTAGATAGATGACAGAGAGCAACTGTATTTTTGCTTAAAATTCTTGAATATAGGCATGTTAAATTCATGAAGACTGTATATCCATCAGATTGAAAAATATGTGGTTATATGGTGGGGCTTCTAAAGATATTTAAATGAAGTACGCAGTACTCCGTTCCACCCTCATTATTCCGTCGCCTTTTATTACCCTCTGAGACATTTGTCAAATTGCCGCTTTGCAATAATGAGCGTTGACCTCTTATTGGCCATTTGTCAAGTGAGTACAGGAACTTACTCCTGAGAGATCTCGTCTAGGTACTCCGTAGACTGGACGCCTTTCAATGAGCGTGTGTACTAGTTGTCAAGTTGTACTTCATTCACCTCTCTTGATCTGTCTAGTCATCAAGACTCATTGACAGTGCAGAAGAAACCCCAGAATATCATCTTGCAGTTGATTTACGTCAGCATAGATATCAATGTAAAGTCCTCAGTCATTATGCTGTTATAGGCCCTATCTTGGACTATGCTGTCTCAAGTGCGGCTGGCATGCTCTCATGTTATGATGCTCTGAAAGACGAGAGATGACCCAGAGCATTGATGACACCAGCTAAAAGAAGCATATCAGATTACAGCTCTCAATAACCTCCTCACCTGCAGCGTGAACAGCTGTCTCCCGCTCCGAGTCTTTTGGAAAGAGTCAACCGGGTCTGGTGCAGACCATATCATGTCCATCTTTCGTTACCATTCGAGCAGGAGTAGGCAAGGTCAACTATGGAGGCACTTCAGCACTGCCACTGGAGGCCTATGTACCTTTTTATGCATTTCGTTTCTTATTGTCTTGCCTCTTTCTGAGAAGGGGCCAACTCGCCTTATGATCGCTGAGGAGGTAAGTATATTTGCTTGGGAGCTGCCTGGTTAAATACTGCAAATCATGCCTCAATGGAGAGTCATGGCCAACTGCGAAGACGACAGTTCCATCTACATAAGAAAAGACGCTGACTTGAGAGTACTTAAGACGGGGTTGATGCCTCATTCTTCAGGCTCATATAGAGGTCCCATGGCTACTACCAGCGTCTCCAGGAAGTTTAACATGATAGCTAGCTATTATAATTCATCCTTAGATCATTCGGACCTCTAGATAGGTCTACCCTACCGTATCAGATCGTTCGCTGACCCGGCCTGACTGTAGTGACCTACACCACCGCTGATGCATATGCTTATCGATCCGAAACTTGCAACTGCTGGTGCTCGTTGCGTTCATGTGCGCGCAGGGATAACCTCTTCTCCAGTCAAGGCATTCAAG
The DNA here is from genome assembly GCA_011319215.2 of Scortechinia acanthostroma. Taxonomy (NCBI): domain Eukaryota; kingdom Fungi; phylum Ascomycota; class Sordariomycetes; order Coronophorales; family Scortechiniaceae; genus Scortechinia; species Scortechinia acanthostroma. The sequence goes on from JAABUG020077694.1 coordinate 54,158, forward strand.
TAATCAGGAACCATGATTCGCTGTGTTTCTTAAACCTTCGCTCCTTTGTACAGCGCCAGAAGTATTACATTACTTGATATTTTCATCGAGTTGCTGCGGATTTCTTGAACTACGACTCGAGAGGAAACGTGGTTGAAGGTTCCTATTATCGTTGGTGACCCGGGCTGTCCCAGTTGAACGATTTAAGGCTATGCACAAGTCCTCTCATAGAATCTCTCATTTGGCAGTTATGGCAACCCTCCCTAAGCTCGGAGTGTGACGACTTTTCCGCAATCAAAGTCGGGTGTCTGGGAAAAGTAATAGCCTCTCTGGTTTGATATCACTCTCGTCCCAGTTGCTGGATCACGGAAGTCACAATTGAAGTGCGTGTGTCCAAAACCCCAGAGAGCAACGTTTTCATACTTCCAGCACGGCTCGCTTGATAAATCAGTCATGAATCCCGAAGGAATATTACTTTTGCGATGTTTGGGATCGATGACGTTTTCGTGGGTCGAAGGACAAAAATGAGTCAAAATAACCACTTTGCGTTCAGGTTCAAAGCTGTCGATTGAATTGATCTCTCTATTTAGCCACGCAAGGTCCGCAAGGTGTTCTGCTTGGTGTGCTTCTATCGACCAATCTCGAATGTGGTAAAAGTCGTTCAGCCCAAAACTAACGCTTTCCATTTGTTCTCGAGCGACATGTGAGAATAATGTGCAGCCGAGAATGGTGACTGTCGGTGAGATATCATAGCGCGTTCGATCGAGTAGAACGAGTTTTCCAAGCGCCTCGTTTCTTCCTGAAGAGCCCTCGATGTCGTCTTTGAAACGTTGCACGCTGGATTTTGTCTCAGGCCAACTGCTATGATAGGCTTCATGGTTGCCTAGAACCAGAAAGACGATCTGGAATCTTGCTAATTGCCTGCGGAGAAAAAGAAAGAACCCTTCGTCTTTGACAGCGGATCGATCAAATGACCACAGATGACATCCAAGCAGGATGAGAAGTATTAAATGCCCTTTCTTTCATCTGAGGGCGGGCTATCCTCAACTGAAAGAGTCGTTATAATCGTCCCCACTTGAACTATCCGCGTCCTTTGTTGTCATCGGCATTCTGAAGGCGAATTTGCTGCTGCCAAGAGCCCAAGACTGCTGTCATTGGAGGGTTGAGTGTCTGGAAATATCTGGAACGCTATCCGACCACTGAGGCTGACTTTGTTGCCATAATTAGACTTGCATACATTAACCAATACTGCCCATTTACTAGGATGTTGACTTCCTCATTACCGTCCAAGGAGCTCCCCAAGCAGTGAGAGATAAACTACTCGCAATGCACGCAAGCTCTTACGAGCAGCACGCTCAGCTATTCTTGGTCAAGGGACAGAACGGCAAGCTCATTCAGATCGATATCTGTTGAGCAGTCCATTGATTGATAACGACAGCGACATGAGCACTTGCTAGTCCTTTCCAGTTGTTATGCCCATCCTTGGCAAATGGCACTTTCTCAAGGTAGTAAGTCGGCTACCATCCGCGTTTGCTTTTACCCTGAATGCAGTGGTGTAACCAATGGGATTCCAGATAGGTAAGGTAGGATTTGCCGTCAGTACGTAGTAGAGATGCGGCTAACAACAGTGCGATGGCCCATGGTACCTTAGCTTCAATTGGCATCAGTCTCTTACCGACGGTCGATCACAACCTTTGTTGCTCACATGCCTAGACCACTTCTACACAATATCGAAATGGACGAAGTTTCCTGCGCTATCGTAGTTCAGGGGGCTAAAGTCCCAGGCAAATAGATGTGCAGCACGTGACGAAGGCAATAATAATCGTTCCTAAGTGGGAATTGTCCACACGCTCGTGTCCCATCAAACATGCCCCGAACGCGAGGTCTACTCCGAGATGAGGAGATCACGTACTCGTTTGCTAAGGAGCAGGAAGTCAATATTCTTCATCAGCTGGGATAGTATGAACAACAAATCAAGTTCTTCGCTCATCTTCATGACCGACAGCATTGGATGAGGGCTGTTGTTGCTCACCATCTTGGGTTAAAATCATCTGCTGTATGTCATGTGGCAGAAGAACAAAACTGGCTCCATGGTAGCTTAAATGTTTGTGTCCCAATAACCATTGATAGCTGGAATGGAAAACGGGTCCTTATTCGCTTCCCTCTTCCGTACCGCGTTGGTGAAGCTGTCAGGCCTGGTAATGGGGATGAGAAGATCCGATGTGAAGCAGGGACCTATGCCTGGCTCCAAGAGAATTGTCCGGATGTACCAATTCCGCGCTTATACGGCTTTGCGCTGTCTACTGGTGAAACTGTACGGAGGCAAACATGATGACGGCTTATCACAGCTAACTGTGTCTAGTTTTCCAGACTTGAGAACTTACCAGCCCTCACACGATGCTTTCAGCTTCTTCGTCGTCAAGTCCTATCATGGCTGGGCCATCCACTCCCTTCGAATTATGTCCGCCACCAAACTGCAAATCACATCTCTTCTAAGGGTGTGGCTGGCGCGGGCTATCTTCTAGTGGAATGCATTGAAGAAACACAAGGAACAATGCTTTCAAACACATGGATTAATGGGCAGCATGATATCAAATTACGGACGAACTTCTTCCGCAATCTTTCTCGGATCCTTCTAAGCGTCAGCCGAATCCCCTTGCCCAGGATAGGTTCCTTTATTGTTGATAATAATGGATTCTTGCGTTTATCAAATCGACCTCTGTCAATGGAGATGCACCAGTTAGAGAATGAAAAGATCCTAACAGATATACCTCAGGACTATACCTATTCAACTGTTGACTCCTATATTATGGATATGCTTTCAGTTCATGACAGTCGCCTCCGAAATCAGCCTAATGCTGTGAATGACCTGGGAGATTATGCCTACCAATTATCTGCTTTAAGTGCAATGCGGACGGTTTTCCCATCCTTCTTCCAGCGGGATTTTCGACGTGGGCCATTTAGCCTTATCCTGACAGATCTTCATCAGAGTAACATATTCGTGGATGCTGAATATAACGTGCCTCCTTGATTTGGAGTGGGCATCCTCCAGGCCAATCGAGATGGTCAGCCCTCCTTACTGGCTTACAAATAAGGGCGTTGACCAGCTGGTATCAGCAGAATACGACGCAATTCGAACAGAGTTCATGGGGATTCTGGCAGCTGAAGAGAGGGAACTCTTGCCTGCTACGTCAAGAATGGTTGGTAAAGGAGAAGTCTTGCCGCGTCTTTAAGATGTCATGAATCGGACTTGGGCCACAGGGACATTCTGGTATACCCTTGCTCTTTCTAGCCCTTCCGGGCTGTTCAGAATTTTTCATGAACATATCCGGCCTTTATTCTGCGCAGAGTATGGCGAGGAATTTAACTTAATCATGCCATTTTTTCGGGGGAAAGATATAGCATACATTGCAGGCTGCAAGCTTTCTGATAAGGAGGAGTACGATGAAAAACTTCGGCAAGTCTTCGAGGACAGCTAGATTGGATCAAACAGATCTATCGAGGCCCTCTTTCATTCGAATTCCTAGCCATATAGTAGAGTGCTGCGCCGTCGTAGGAGACCACCGCATACAGCCAATGATTTCGTGCACACCTTGGAGACAAGAAAGGGTAATGAACCTGAGCTATCTACTCTGTGCCATGTCCTGGAATGGGTTAGTTGCAATACGGAGTACCTGAGGTATCAAAATCTAGCGTGGACCAGCAGAGGAAGGAAGCCAATGAATTGCGGCACTTCTTCCTTTAGGTTGTTCTGAAGAGGAGTCGGACACACAGCCGAGTGAGTATGCGTACGGAGTATCTACACTAAAATAGTTAAGTCGAGTTTCATTCTCCATCAGCTACCCCAGCCAGGCTTACGTAGCTGTCGTAGACGGTTGATCCCAAATTAGGCAACTGACAAAAACCATTATTATTGAAATGGTGATAGCACTAGAACATATTTTAGCTCAGCCTCTGCATCTCCCTAGCGGAGAATGTCTGAATAAAAATGGCCAAGATGGCCGTGTAGATAAAACTCTTATTTCGCTCCTTTTCCCCTTCTGCCCCCGCAAAATCCTATCCTCATGCCCGCAACATCACCGCCGCCGCCAACATGAAGCTGAAGCTATCCAAACCCTCCTTCGGCGTCGACCCCTCCCTCGACTCCCGCCACTGCTATGAGACCTCCTGGCTCCTCCCCCCTCTCCCCTTCGCCCTCCTCCGCGCCCTAATCGCCCTCTACATCTTCATCACCATCTTCTTCATCTGGGGCTGGGACGGCACCCACAACAACTCCGACGCCATCGGCCAGAGCTTCAGCTACTTCACCTGGCTCACGTACTGGGGGCTGGGCTTCTATTTTCTCGTCGCGGCGATCCATACAGCGTGCTACGCACGCACAGGGCGCTCCGTGATTTTCGAGAGGTTGCCTCGTGCGTTCCTCGTCCTGCATGCGCTCTTCTATACGACTATCACTACCTTTCCGTTTCTAGTCACGATCGTGTTCTGGGCGATTCTGTTTAAGCCGCCATGGTATACGGTG
>JAABUG020078805.1:0-57711 GCA_011319215.2 Scortechinia acanthostroma
CTGGAGCGGCATCGCTACATGGGTCAATGGCCGTTTGACACGCGTGGGCAAAGTTGACATTACACCGAAACCTGAGAAGGAGGAGGCTCCGCGAAAGAAAAGCAAGAAGACGGAGAAGGAAGAGAAGAGTACGACTGAGAAGCCCGCTCAGAGTGATCCTGCGTTGCCCGGTACTTCGCAGACCGCTTCTCTAGGAAACTCTACGCCTCAAGAAACGCCTGGTCAAGGAGATTCTGTGGCGGCTCCTCGGAAAGCCGACGAGACACTCGCCGTTCCTCAAGATGAAGACACAGAAAAGACCACAACGACGTCTACGAAGACCACCTCCGCTCCAGAAAAATCTACAGTTCCAGAGGGCTCTGCAGCTACAGCAGAATCTACAAAACCCGTCCCACCAGTTGAATCAACACCGGCACCTGTTGAGGCAAACACACAAAAGGCTCCTGATTCAGAGTTGCCAAAAATAGAGACAGAAACATCTAAGGAACCGGTCGAAGTCGAATGTAAAACCACTGATGAGGCGCCGCAGGAAAAAGAAACGGCAGCAGCCGGCTCAAAAACGCCGGGCGAGGCACCGAAGGATCCGACACAGTCTGCAGCGCAAGTACCGGAAGAGAGGCCCGCGTCGAATCCCGACCAGTCTAAGCCGGAAGAGCCGCTGTCGGGAGTCCAGCCGGATGATGCTTCTAAGACAACGGATGCTGAAGCTTCCACGAACGAGAAACCCTCGTTGAAGTCTGAAGTGATCCCTCCTGCTACTTCTCCTTCCGCTATCCCAGTTCCTACTGCCAAGCCTACTCAGACAGGCCAGTCGACATCAACAGAGCAGGAGCAAGTAGCGCCTGAGATACATGTGGATCAGCCTGCTATCTCGAGTGCCGGCACACCACAACCCCAAATTCCTGCTCCGCCTCCGGTGGTCGAGAAAACTGGTCGGTGTTTGACGATTCTCGAGAACTTTGACGAGGAGACTGCACAGAGTCGCGAGTTTAGCATTTATTTCAATTCCAAAAAGCCTTCCCGGCTGACCAGTATGTGCACTTCCTGCGAGCCGCTGCGTCTACATGACCAAGCTGACTTATCATCCAGAAATCTCCTCGTCACTCTGTGTTATCACATCTCTTCCTTCACGTTATCGGGACACCGAGACTGGTCTCCCTTTTGCCAACGCATATGCATATCGAGAAATCCGACGGACTGTTGCCCAAAAGTCTGCCTGGAGTCCCATGCTAGGCTGTTATGTTGGTCCCTTAGGTGTTGCGGCGCGTGGAGTCCCAGCGCGGTTCCTCGATCCCAACGCCCCAAGTGAAACCCAACAGAGCGAGAAGAAACAAGGCAAGGACGGTGAGGAAGGACCTGCATCCGCTACTCCTGCGGGGAATCCAGAGGGAGGCGAGATGAAGACTCCAGGTGTTTCCAATCCGCCTGCGCCAGCCGCTCCTCCCACGCCAACACCGGTGGCAGCGGGTGGCGGGGATCCAATGGACATCGATAAGCCATGATAAGGCTACCTACCTTATCACTTGGCCAGTGCCCATTTGACCTGATGCTTTTTTTCTTTCTGTATGATAGGTCCTGTAGATTAGATACCCAGATGAGTTTACTACACTTTGATGCTTCAGGTGATTGACTTTGCTGTCCGTATCTGCATACCAGATGCGTGCATTGCCCTGTTATTCGTCTGCAGATTTCAATCCCGATCAATCAATTCAAACCCCGTAAGCCACTGCCAGCGACTCAATTACACCACAACGTACCACCTTTACGTGAGTGCTCCGAGCAGATATTACCTCACTATACACGAAGTTAGTCCATGTCCATCCCTTGCATCACATCACATATCACATCATCATGCCATTGTATACCTCATTCTCACCAGCAAAAAGAATGATGCCATTCCCTTACCCCCCTGTAAACCTCAGACGACCCGCGGTAGTGGCAAACCTTGATCTGTCCTGCCCTTGGACTGGTCGACGGAAGGCAACGGGACCTGGCCCTGAGCCCTGTCCTGTTCGGCAGCAGCGTAAGGAGTAAGGACTGAGTCTAAATGCATGTGAAGAAGGAAGATGGAGCTTGGTTTTCTCCTGAGGTTGCATTTTGGAGAGTCGATTGTATAATCTAGGTCACGGATACGACTTTTGCGTTTGGTAAAGGTACGGAGGACCATGGTTTCTGTGTGCATGGCTGGGATAATAAGGTATTGAGCAAGGTACGGAGTACCTTTTGAGTTCATTTCTATCTTGCAAGCGGAAAGTGTCTGCTCATTGCCTACCGTACATGCAGGTCATCCAGGCAGATAACGGCAGTATCAATTCATTGCATTTTCACTTTAGTGGTAGTGTTATTCTACCAGCAGTAGCTGTGTCCTGTGCATAATGTAGTTCCTAAGTACCTGGGTGGAAAATGCCACAGGGGATAGTCGCACAACGTCCACCGCACTGTCTCACTAGAGGAATATTCAGGCTATGTACTCAGCACGACATTGCATCGGGATTCGACTTGACATGAAACCTGACTGAGAAACCCAGAAGCCAATAATGGGGCTGTGTCCAGTCCTCCTCGCACAGCATTGCATGCTTGCAACGAGGACGCGGGACGCAGGACGCAGGACGCCTTCGACCTTGATAGTGAGGCTGTCGGTTGTCTGCATGAGAGATTTATCTGTAGTACTGGACTTGGACATTGGGAGTATTTGTCTCGCCATAAGACCTTTGAAACGGTCTACCTTGCTTAGTCAAATGTGTATATTCCAGCAATGGCATGGATGTTGATTGTGGAGACTGGAGCCTGGAGCCTTGAATGCATCTGTGCACAATCATTTGACACCATGCAATGACCTGGAGTCGGTGCTGGAGTCCAGAATCAGGTGAGTTGTTATGGGGTCAAGCAAGACGTGTCATAGAATCATGGCGAATTGAGTGATTGAAAACTCTGTCGACTATGGGGTAATGGATGACGAAATAAATGATGTGCTCTTTGTCTGTTCTCCATGTTTGCTCTTTGTCTGTTCTCCATGTTTGGTATCATGTTCTTCGTCAAGTGTGTTATTCTTCGGCATCTGCTCCTCTACATACGATCTCGTGTTGTTATCGGAGATTGTCGATCTCAGCCCATAGGGCCATACCTAAGCCTAATCCGTCATCCATTTAGCTTTGAGCAGAAAATGTCTGTAGCCTACCTAGGCAGTGATCTCTTTCTATTCCTCTCTCAATCGTCCAATAGCACAGAATTCGCCTCAGACCGTGTCACTTAGAGCATCTAGTAATTCTATTAAGATCCCTCATAATTCCGGACATACAAGCTGTCGCCCGGGTACTGAGGCCGCAATCATCAGCTCAGACACCGGCCACACTTCCATTGATTGAAGCCATATGGCATGAATGATTGGATGTCACAATCGCCGATCGATCATAATGATCTGCCAGGAAAATCAGGATATGGTCCATATTTATGCATGTACGTAAAATGATCCGAGTTTTTCTACCAGGCTACAACGTGCCCTCAACCTATGGACACAACCTCATCCGGATCCCGGAAGGAGTTGTCTAGAACCCCCGACCGCTTCGAGTGGGGAGCCCGAGCTCGCCATTTTCAGTTTACCGTCAACAACCGTCTCGCCGATTATGGACTCCCGAATACTGCCAGTGTCTGTGCCAGTAGCCCAATATGCTAGCCTGCCAGGACTGGGCTGATCTGGCGTTAAGTCCCATCTACTCCCAAGTCCCAAGTCCCAGGTCATGAACGTGAGGGGAATGATTGGACTTGATTGTTATCTTGATCCCGATAAGCGTGGCTCTGTCGGTTAACAGAAAATTGCCATGTCGGAAGGGGAGATAGTTTTGACTTTCGAGGGTCATAGCTTTATCTGTGATCTAGATTATCTAACGAGGGGTAGTCTAGGTGAGGATAGGATGAAGAATGATCAACCGTTTTCATCCTACCTTGATAGGAGACACTTGCTCCGTGCCGCGGGGTATCCGGAAGTCTGATAGATATAAGAGCATTGAGATCTCACTGAACTGAGTCCTGAGTCCTGACAATCGACTACTACTAGATACAGAGGGGAACCCCCAAAATTAGCAACCAGAACCAAAGAACGAGACAGTGCGGATCTTGCAGCATTTGCACATCATATCTGCCCGCCAAACCTACCTCATTCCGCACCCGGGAGACGGTTAGATCATCATCTTGTGCTGTGGTCAGGTAAGCCATATTATTGTATTATTATTACTGCCTAGTTACTACCCTACTCGCTTGAAATGTTCATAATGCACTCATGGATTGCGTGTTACAATTGATACCTCAGGCATCAGCATCTGTTCTAGACCTAGTCTCCATAATAATAACAACGTTGATGATGATGGCGTGACTCACCTTTTATCTGTTGACAAACGACAAGAGATCTGCCATCGATCTCATCATCAATTGTTATTATTATTGGATACTGGGGAAATACTGAAGACGTATTGTGTGGAAAACTCATCTGGAAAGAACCAACAGGCTAACGAGTTGCGTGCATCATGCTTTCTCCGTGTAGCGGAACTGCTGGACAGAAGTTCTAGAATTCCCCGGGGCTGAGACCAGCTACCAATTATCTCCTCCTTCGTCCTCGGATACCACCTTTTCTGGGTCTACGGACGGACTATCTACAGGGTACTCTCAATCCATCAGATACATAATCAGTCGTTTCATCCATCTTCTTGACTTGATTTCATCTCTATTCTTATCAAAGCAAATCCATCCACTCGTCCATATTTATCCTCGACCCTTGCTTTTGCAGTGGCTTACAATATCCCTGTCTCATTCCCGCTTGTTGATCTTCGGCCGATTTCCTTTACATCCATATTGTCATATCCACCCACTATCAGGCAGATCTTGTTCATTCAATTGCACGTGCTTGGTCGACCAATACCAGAGCTCAAGTTCGAGGACCAAAAGGAAACAAGAATTGCATCAAAAACGTCATTAACATCCTAACTGGTATGTATGCTTGTATCCTGTTGCCCTTTGTGACAGCCATATTTGTGTGCTGTACATCATTCTCCCCTTATCTCCCCCCATTCAGAAGCTTGTGATAACAGCCAACCTACCTGCCCACTGCCGCTTGGTGAAACTGCACTGTGACCTATCTAACTATTTATGTGTCACTGCAGTCACGCGTTCCAATCCCAAGCAAAGCTTATCGCTGTCGTTATCTCGACAGGCCCGGGAATTTCGTGAATAGTCACGCTACACACAGCACAAGGCCGTTTATTGTCTCCCTACCGGGGCGGAGGCCTGTAATTCCCTCAGCATTCCTCTGACACACATCATCTGCCTGAAAACAGGGACAAAAAAAACGCAAAAGAAAGGGGAAAGGCAGCAGAAAAATCTCCGCAAAGCTGCAGCAATAAACACAACCCGGTACGACAGCCTGAGACAATTTGATCGATCCAATTGCGTACCCTCGTCGCAAATCCCTCATACTTAGTCCCTCCCTTAGGGGATAAGCTCGTGCTCCACACCAGCTCCAGGCCTCTAGTCCATTGGGAAGAGGCGTCCACTCTGCGCAAGGTACCCATTGGCAGACTATCTCTATCTAAATAGAATTGGAACGAGTATATACATCCTCACCGCCATCCATGACTCAAGCCAACTCCCATCTTCATCATCGACGCACTCCCTCCTCTAATGGCTCGAAAGTGAGAACCTCGCGACCGGCGCTACATCGGAAAGGCACATATTCTGTGAATCATTCCATCTCGAAGCTAGGCTCCGGGCAGGTCAGGCATCCGGAGCCCGAGAGCGACCGTCAGGCGGATATGGCAGCCAGCTTTTTGAATTTCTGGTATGTTGTTGACCGCTCGTTATCTTCTTTTTGAATAGAGAGATGACAACCCGTCTGTGCTTGGGTCGCCACCAATTGGCCCATTCCGACCTTATCATTGTTGTACATCCTTGCATACCTTGAACCAGAGCTAATCAACTTGGCAGTGCCATGTGTGAGAGACAGATCACGGTGCCAGATAATTCTCTTCTTTATTGCAGTGAAAGGTATGCATACTCCTTATCTCTTATCTCTCCCCATTGTCTTAGCACCCATTGTGGCCTTTATTAATCGTCAGTCGCCTCTGCTTGATGACCATCTGCTCACATTACTTATCTGCAGCTGTCGTCGCAAAGACTCGCACAAGCCACTCTCCGCGTCCTTCTCATCGAGTGGCTCGATACCCTACTCGTGGTCCCCGCCAACCTCTCCTCTCCTTTCTTTGCGAATGATTGTTGCTCCGATGACTCCCACAAAAGTCCCCGTCAAATCCACCACGCCCACCGGGATACCCACACACTTCCATGACTGCAAGGTAGATCAGGACCCCTCCGAATGGAAGCCGGTAATACATGCGGCACATGGCAGTACGGGGGCGCTGGCGTCGTCGGAGGCCTGGCATTATCTGTCCCAATTCCACGGCAGCGAACCATCGCTCCCGAGGCGTCGCCACGGTGCCGGTCACCGCAGCTCGGCCAGTTTATCCACGCTCATGAGCGCAACGGCGCCTGTGCCGTCTTTGACTCATACTCCGTCCACCACGGCATCGTCTTTCAGCAGCACGGCGTCAGACTACATGAGTTACATGCCCGACCCGTCTCATCGTCCGTTACCTCCCCGCCACAATCCCTACTTTCCCAATGGCGCCGGCGTCACCAAGGGTGTGGAACTCGTGGTGCCTCACGTTGAGACCCCATCTGTGCATGCCAACGCTGTGGACTTGTCCGACAGTGGCTCGATCTTTCCTGCTAGCAGCTCTCACTGGAATGAGAGTTTGGCAGGAAAGTCTCATACCGAAGTTGTGACCAAGGCTCCGAGTGCTCTTGATTTGCCCATCATGTTGAAGCAGGAGACTTCATGAGTGGTCTAAAAGTTTGACTGGAAAGGCGCTGCCCTTGCTTTTCATGCTGTCCAATAGGGCCGCATTTCTTTGAATTCTGTTGTGGTGTTTCTGCTATTGCCTACGAGCAATTGGAAGGCGAGAAAAGAATAGATACAAAAGATGAGAGCAATACGACGTGACGGATAACGGACATGGCGACTTGGATTTTGGCGCTTACGCTTTTTGATTGATCAGCGAAACTAAATAGATTTTAATACCAGGGCGTAAAGCATGGGCATGAACAGGTTAGATAGAATAAGCAGTAATACGCTCCTTGAATGATCCAGATGTCCCTACAACGGGATCAACATTGTGCATAAGTCTCGTGCCTGGAATGTAAACATTGACATCTGCAGCGTAGCTGTAAACGATGTACTCCCCTTCAACCGAACGCAACCTAAATAGAGCTACCTTACCTTCTCAAACTGTCACAAGTTTCCACTATATGTATAGTTAACGGCCTAGATTACAGAAGGATCTCTGTTCAACTGCTTTGATCCGTTCAACACTGGCACGCAGAGAAGTAAATAGTGGATCTTTGTCGCCTAAGGCAGATTCCCAGTGACTACTACGATCGAGCCCTCGCCGCTCGACCTAAACAGCATGAGTAAGGTATCAGTCGCCTGCTACACAGGTAGTGAGCTAGGTGACCAGCTCCACCAGTCATAATGGACAATACTGTAGTAATGAAGCCCAACCCAGTGATGAAATAGCAAGTGGGACTCTCGTCTCCGCTCACAAGAAAGATATTATTCAAATATAATGGAATAAGAATAAGAATAAGAAATAAAGGCAAGACCGTAGAAAGGTAAAGGTATTTCCTGGCCTCAGGCAGCACGACACGAATGAAGTCAGGCATCAAAGTTTAGAATAAAGCTATGTCCAGGAAGAGAAAAAGAAAGAAAAGAAAGAAAGATCCAATATCAACAATCATGAAGACCGATTAGGTCGAGATCACTCGTCGTCAGCGTCAGCGTCACCTGGCAAGCCGTAGTTTCCGTAGTTCCCGGTGGGTTCTTTGGGTTCTCTGGGTTCTTCGGGTTCCCTTGGTTCTTTGGGTTCGACTTCGTCTGAGACGCAGCATGTCCCGTCCTCATACTAATATATTGTTAGAATGTCGACATGGAGAGATTGAAAGAAGAGGAAGAGGGGACGGGATGCACTCACCCATCGACCAGGACACGCTACAGCGCCGTAGAAGTAGCTTTTGAAGCAGACAGAGTTGCCTGCATCGTGACCGCTGGGCTGACCGAACATAGTTACTGGTTTTTTGTGGCCTGGGACTGGAGCAGGCACGGGGGCAGCGATGATGTGCGAGGCGAAGAGAGTCGCGGCCGCGAGGCAGATTGTGGAAAGTTGCAATTGCATTGTGGTGATGTGATGGTTTGGATGAGATGCTTTGATAGTATCTAGGATTCAGGAGAAGGATGGAATATGGTATATCGCGAAGCAGGCGATGGGTGTTCGCGCTACTATCTCTCTACTTATACCAGTATTCGCATGCAAGGGATTTGTTGAGATGAGAATTGCTGAGCATCTTGATAGGGTTGTCATGGTTCATTGTTAGAGCTATCATTGGCCGTGGTTTCCTTGACGAGGGTTAGGAATGCTTGGATATCTTGTGTTTTGTTTTGCATTGTCGATGAGCAGATGTCTATTATGTTGATGAAGGTTTTCGACTGGAATGTGACGTTGCCAGGGGATCAAGGGAGAACTTAAGCGCATGCAAATGAAGGTGATCCCTTCAGTAAAGTTGATCTAGAGGTGAGCAGTTCCAAGAATCAACATTCTCCGTGATTCATTGTCTTTGTCTGGGACCTATAAGACGTAGCATGCACTGATCTCAGCCATGTGCTATGCGCCACACTCTGGTGCCTCTCTATATCAATCCATATGCTCATATTAACAAGGTAAATATCTGATACTGCGATAGACGCAGTAGATGACGCTACCTTACCATGAATTGTGATTTGAACGGAGCGGCACTTCATATATCTAACTTCACATATGTCCTTGAGCGGGAGCACCCATTGTTGATCCTGACCAGTGACAACTCCAACGCCGCTGGTTTTCCAACCCTACCAGATTCAGTAACGAATGATGCTTAGTTGAAATATCGGGTAGACACTAGTCAACCGGTGAATACTGCCCATGACGAATTAGAGGTTCCGGAAAAGACATCCGCAGTAGCAATTGGATCAACAGCCCCCGCGGACTTGTGGAATGGCCCGTAGCTCTGCCCTTAGACTCTCTCCCTGCTTGTTGGTCAATCAAACACATGAACGAGGAGCCCACTCTTACGGATCAAAGAAGGGCTCTAAGCTTTCGCTAATGTGCCTGATGTCCGATAAGTAATGCCCATATTCGTCCAGGGAAAAGGCCACGCAGCAGCACATACCGTACTCGTAGGTAGTGCAGATCTACGAGGTAAGTACGTCAAGAACCAGGTGGCCTAGAACACACTACCGTGGGTCTGACTCGCGCAAATATCCGGTGCAGCATCATTATTGTCTTGCCAGTACGGAGTACAATCCGCTGACTAGCTTACAGCAATGGCTTCGCACAAGCCACACCTCCTACCAGCGATGAACTCCGTTGCAAATTCCCACGACTGCACCATTCTGCCTCCTGGAACAGGAGTTCTAGCCAAGAACTGTTGCATCATAAAGCTGCCTGTTGGTTGAAGTTTTTGTGTTCACTCAGGCGACCAGGCGTCAAGTGGAGCCGCAGCATATCTTCAGGAGTCCAGGGACCTTTTTTCCATCGCCTAACAGAGTCCGGCTGACGCCAATTGGCGCCAGAGCGCGAACTCTTGTCCTGCACCCCTCTCCCCTTTCTTCCTCTTCGCTTTACAATTAGAAGGCCTCTGCTGATGCCGTCGAAAACCACGAGAACTGGTCCGCATATAGTTTTCAAATGGAAAATATTGGTGCCCCGTTTCATTCTGTCGCCAATGAGCCGTATTGATCAGAGAACGATAGAGCTCCTAAAATCACCATTTCGAAGGTGCCTTGCATCTGCTCGGGAGAAACCAGAAGAGAAGAGAGAAGATCGACCTTATTCAACTAAAGGAAGACGAAGACCGATCTGATTAGAATCCGCCCCCCTAAAGGCCTATCTCGGATCTAAGGAGAGAAACGAAGCGAGAGGATTCTAGAACCTGGGAGCTAGCTGTTGATGAGTCCACTGCAGCCGCGAATATGTTCAGTAGCCACAAATCCTGGAAGTTCCTTCCATCTCGGGTCGTACGATATCATGCGTTATCTCATGATACGCCTTGTTCACGAGATATGCAGAGTCCACCTCAAGCCAACGAAGGCACGCTTTGAATTTTCAAGACAACATACACTCCGCAAACCAAGCGACCGATCTCCCTCCTCGCCCGTGAGTTTTATTATCGATGTCGTGTCACCCAGTTGTCGGAAGCGGAAGGCAGAAAGGATCAAACAAAGCCGTCGAGACATCTTCGTAGCAGCACCTTCTGGACTACGCGTTCTCCTCATGGCTTTTCAACACGCATTTGGCTCTCAGATTTCGAAGCTTGACTTCAGAATTCCGGCGTATTCGATTATGCATTGTGCATGAAAATTATCAGTGATGCATCCGGTACGCCCCTGGGGTGACTACACCGCTGGCATTCAAGGTTAGGCTTCCGAGACAGGAAACATATCGTCGTCGATGAACGGCACGTTGGTTGGTTCTCATTTATCTTGTCCTCGCAGGCTGATTTGGTGATCTCTGATACCACTGAAAGACCGTGAAGTGCCAGAGACTCAACTCTCCTATCGACCAACCCAGACCGCAGATGCGGCACGCTACTCATGGTAGATGCACGCAAGCGTTTCGGCGTGAATTGAAGAGAGATAGCAGAAACAGCTGAGATGAAAAGAGATGGCCGTATGCTTGAGCTGGTCTCCAATGGCAGTCCGGATTACCGGCGACCGCCACTTTGTGTATCTTTGCAAAGTCAAATGCTCTCCTCAGCCAACATCCACCGGACATGTCCTGTTGTATAATTGACCTGATTTGTCGTTCAATGCACATGTCTTCCCCTGATCATGGCTCACGACGGTCATCCGATATTACGCCGACTGAGGCGCGGCACACGTTGTGATGGCGACCATTTAGGTAACCTTTGGTCCTCTAAAAGGAGAAGCAGGCAAGGAAAGCGTTTAGACTGCTACTGCGGCCATACCCTTTTCTGCGTCATTCATGCATTGGCATAGCCAGTCCAGAGATCGCAGTGTTGTGGTCGGAGCTGGCAGCATTTCACCGCAGCGACGTATATTGCGGCTATTAGCTTGATAATAGCCCGAGCACTGGTTGTTGAGCGCTATCTTTGTGACCCCAAGAGCATAGTAACTGACTATCTCGAAATGTGAGCGAGCGCGACGGCGCGATCGGACGGTTATATTGACGCGGCTTCGAGAAAACAGGGCTATTTCCGGCAGTTGTTTTTTAAGGATGTCGCTTAGTACAGCGCCGAACAATCCCGCGAGACTATAGGCGCAGTGTCTGCACCAAAGGGCCTCCCTCCCAGTTGTCTCCTTTCTTAGCGGCAATCGGCTGTGGTGACTCGGTCGGTTAAGCTCTCCCTATGCGCTGATGGCAGCAGATGATGATCGTGCCCGGCTGAAGACTGACTTATATCTCTGAAATGACAGAAAACGTCGCAGATCATTGAGAAGAGCAAGATCAATCCAATTGTGACCTGCTGTATTGCTGGCTGGCCTAGAGTGATGGGTAGCGGAGACTGACCGAAACCAAAGATTGGCTGGTAGGGATTTCCGAGCCCCCATACGGCACGGAGTAGGAAGGTGGAAGCACCTTAGATTCTTCTGCGACGTATTTCTGTGACAGGACCGGTGAAGACTTCAGATCGCATCTAGATCTATGCGAGATAATCGCTTCACAGCTTCAGCTGGCATGATCGGGGAGGGAGGATAGTGAAATGCGGACTTGCACAGAGCAAAGTGTCCTGTTCCTTTCTCGACTCTTCCCACCATACATGTCCC
The DNA here is from genome assembly GCA_011319215.2 of Scortechinia acanthostroma. NCBI lineage: Eukaryota > Fungi > Ascomycota > Sordariomycetes > Coronophorales > Scortechiniaceae > Scortechinia > Scortechinia acanthostroma. Next base: position 11,924 of record JAABUG020078805.1, read on the forward strand.
ATATTCCATATCATACACTCGCGCAATGGCGTACTTTTGGCTCACGGCACGGCGGGACCGCCCGGCTGCCAAAAGCTCTGCTAATGCTCCAGAACTCCCCGAGGGGGATAACTTTGGGCTGCTTGCCCTCAACGCAGATATTGGGTCGGATATACCCTTTCTTTTTCTCACATTAAGCCCACCCCGGCGCCATTTACGCCTTATCAGATTTCTACAGTCTGTCAGGCTAAGGCAGAGGGAGCGAGGCATTAGTCTTGACTCTTGATGTTTGTCAGGGATTCGAGCGTGTGGGTGGACACCAATCATTCAGCCCTAACATCTTATAAATTGACTCGGTGGTACTCGGTGGTCCACGAGAGAAGAGGGGCTGACCGGCTTCTCGCAAATATTGATAACTTGACAACTCGACTAACATCCAGGTCTTGGGAATCCTTGTCGGCCCCTGAACGTTGTCACAAAGCTATTCAACCCATTTATCTGTCTACATCTCTTCACATTAGAGACTATCAAACGCCGTGCCACACATACAACAAAACCAGAGTGTTTTACATGACACATAAAGAGGCTCGATGAGAGGAAGTCTCGACGGAATGGAGCAACAAAACAAGGGATCACGAGAAAATGGAGAGCAAAGGTGGGAGGCTCAGCTTTTCAACCATCCAATATCCGTTCCTATTGATAAATATCATACCTACTTGAGCCGCGGTTCATGTGGTTGCTAAAACTTGAGTGATGATAGGCAAGATTCCAGCGCTCAGGCTAGCCAGCGTCGTGAACTCGAAGCCGCCATCGCAGAAACTCAGTCCCGTGACGGACGCGCTGAGGATACGGAATATTATACAAACTTCCTTGAGCAACTTCTGGGGTTGGTTCGTCATGGCGACCAGGCAGCCGTTTCTCGCATGATATCTGTCATTCGCTCTGGCGCCTCCCAGGAAGAAATCCTCAAAACGTTATCCGAAATCTCGAACAACAGCCGTGACGGTCAAGAGGCGAACAGGGGTAATAGCTGATGAGGCTGAGTGACGTGAGGCCTGAAATCAAGTGGCATGCTCTTGTCTTCTTAGAGCAGTTTTCCCTATGCTTTCTTCGCTGTTCTGGCCCTGCGCTCTTCGCTCTTCGTGAAACCGAACCTGCCGTGTTCACAAACCCCTCCTCATAGTACGAAGATGTTCGATTCTAGACACTCCCATGTCGGAGTATTCCGTGTGCGTTGAAGCTTGGAGGAACGATATTCCTCGGGTCTTGGGTCCCTTGATCTTTTGTTGACTGATACACAAGCCGGTGCACGGTATGGCTATCCATGCAGTCGACACTCATTAATCTTCTCTCATCTCGGGCAATGGTTACCGAATGCGGTTCCCCCGAAGTTACGTTCCAAGCATTTGTTTCACCGATCCCAGACGCTGGAGACCATAATGCTGTCCACGCGTTCCCCCTACGCAGCTAGACACGACCGGTAATCGCCATCACTGTATGTGTACCATTTGGTGGGATACGGCCCTGAAGCATCTGGCAGCCTTCTGACCCGAGTGAGTCTAATTGCTCGCGTGCTACGACTCCTGGGGAAGTTTCGCCAGCTACTCTTGTAGTTCTTATTGACTAAGCATGAGGTGGAAAGGGACAGAGTCCGACAAGTCTATCATCTCATTCTTCTGCGTCTCGGGGATACCAGCGGGCTGCTGGAAACGACCCCCTTCGATATAGATGTAGATGGTGCCTTTATGGCGCGTCATTCAGTGAACTGGACGACGTCAAGGAACACCCTGCTTTGCAACATGATGTCTTTTGCATATTCGCGTGGCGAGGGAAGTGCTAGTGATTGGGGTATGCTGCAACTTGCCTGAGTGAAGTCCCATCCCAACACGCTTTCCTATCTTTCATAATGTTTTCCCAGGTGCAGCTGCTAAGATTGAGTACCCATCTCGACTGGTCGGCTCGCGTAGCTTTGTCGGGTAGATCATGGCGGATTGATCTGTCCATGTAGAGGAGGTGCTTCCTTATGAAGTTCTAGTTGGTCTTCTAGGCCGTGTAGTGAATTCTTGGGAACAGAGTGGACTCCTTGCATATGCTATTACTAAATCACATGGAGGCTGAAGTGCAAGGCGTGGTCTACGGTAATATGAGAGTGACCTTGGCCGTTGCAAATGAAATTTTGGACTCTTGGACAATATAGAGTTATTTACGCCGTTAAATTCCAGTTCTGAATGATGACAATGACAAACGATCTGCATCTAGAAGATGCGACTGATATCAAAATGAGATTCATAAAAATGTTCTGATAGGTCTATGTGACGTTGTCTACAATATCAAGGTGTGCAACGACCGGTGAAACGAGGATACAGGGAGCAGTCTCTGACTGTGTAGCGGGCACACAGCCAAGCGAGGAACCGCTCGAGACCGAGCCCGTATCCACCGTGAGGGGATGTGCCGTACCTGTAGCAATGATTAGACGCATATTCTGACTTGGTGCGGGAGACAACTTACTTTCTCTGATCGGTGTACCAGTAATACGGGGCGGGATCCATTCCCTCGTGCTTGTAGGCGGCCATCAGTTCGTCCCAGTCATCCATTCTCATACTGCCGCCGACGATCTCGCCGACACCAGGCATGAGGACGTCCACACTCTCGGTGACGCGGCGATCCTCGGGATCCTTCTTCATGTAGAAGGCCTTGATCTCCGCGGGGAAATGGGTCAGGAAGATGGGCTGGTTGATGATGTCGGTCATCTTGCGCTCGGCAGCTTCGGCGATGTCGTCACCGAACTGGTGGGGCTTGCCCTCCTCATTGGGGATCTCATGCTCGACTAGCCATTGAATGGCGTCGGAGTACTTCATGCGGCGGAAGGGGCGACTGGGAGGTTTGAAGTCCGGGTTGAGCTGCTTGATGAGGGCAGCGGTGCGGGGGTCGGCGAGCGTGAGCTCAATGACACGACAGATGACATCTTCGAGGTGGTCGAGCAGGTCGTTGAAGGTGATGAAGTCGAGCTCTGCCTCGATGTGGGTGTACTCGGACAGATGGCGACGGGTGAGCGACTTTTCGGCGCGGAAGGAAGGGCAGACACAGAAAACATCACCCAGGGAGGGCAGGCAGGTTTCCAGGTAGAGCTGGGAGGATTGGGTGAGGTATGCGTCCTCGCCGTAGTAGTCGAATTTGAAGAGGGTGCTGCCACCCTCGACTTGCGTCTGCACCATGGCAGGCGGGGTCACTTCCAGCATGCGGTTCTCCTCAAATACCTGACGGAAAGCCTTGAGGCAGGCGGCGCGCACCTTCATCACGGCCGAAGATGTCTCTCCACGGAGGACGAGGTGACGGTTGTCGTAGAGGGTTTGCGGGTCGGCGTCCTTGGCCACACGAGTGGTGATTGCCTCCTTGTCACCGGCAGCGCGGCCAATGACGGTGAAGAAGTCTGCATGCAGTTCCCGGTCGTTAGGCGCATGCTGCTTGGGAGGCACTGCGCGCATCTCTCCATGGATGGCCATGGAGGTTTCGAGGGTGAGAGTCATGGCGTCGTAGGTCTTTGTCAGGTTCCCGGTCAGAACACACTGCAAGTAGCCGTATCCGTCACTAAGAGTCAGGAAGATCACATCCTTCTGGGCGCGCAGGCGATGGACTCGTCCCAGCACACGGACACGGGTGCCTGTAGTTTGTGTTTCGGGGGATCCAAGCTTGACGATAGCGGGGTCGGTGACATCCAGGCGAATTCGCACGGGCTTGGGCAAAGAGGGGTCTTCTGTGATGACAACTTTCTTGGCCTCCTCGAGAACCTTCTGACGCTTTTCAGCTTCCTGCTTCTCACGAATAGCCAATTCCTGCTCCTTGGCTGCCTTCTTCTTCCGCTGCTCTACGATGCTGAGAGCCTTCTTGGTGGCCGACTTGGTCGCTGGCTTCCACTCCAACTTGGCGGCTGGGTCGACATCCTCGCCTGGGGCATCTGTCTGAGATTTGCGCATCAAGTATTGATTGCCCTCGGCGGGAGGGTGTTGTAGGTATGCGTGGACAAGAGTCTTGTAGGGAGCCGATTCGGAACCGGTCGCGGTCGAATCGTCCCGGCCGACGTCCTCGTCGATGTAGATTGTGGCCATTTTGCAATCTGATTGTTCTTGTTCAGTTAGATTGGAAAAATGATCTGGAGAGGAAAGCAGTTGATGGCTTGGGTTGTTCGTGGAATAATGCCAGCTCAATCTTTGGGTGAGTCACAAAATGCAATGGCAGGAAGGGAGATAAGGAATTTAGGGCACCACGAGGGATTGTTCAAAACCAATTGGAATGTACTCACGAGATTATATATTATCAGATTGAGCAAACGAGGATCGCCTGTACCGCACACGCCGAGTCCCTCCAGAGAGAAGAAGCAAAGAAAAGCGCACAATGTCTGGAGAGTTTCTTTGGCGCGGGACTTTTTGGAGGGGTAATTTTTACGGCGTTGATAGCGGACATCTCCATATTGGCCTCAGGCATCAACTCCGCCCAATATGGCAAATTGACATGCTTACTTAAGGTACCTTAGAGGTATGAGTCGGATGACTCTCTTCGCATTTGTTTGACTCGATGAATGCTTTCAAACCATTCCTACCGAGTATCTGCCCTAGATATTGGAGGACATCCAAAGGGAGTATAGGTTCGATGGCAGCTTCAATAATAGCGAATTCTCCAGGACAAGTCATCTGCTGATTAAAGAGAAAGATCATTTCGTATCTCTTCTAACCTCTTTCCTCCTTCAATCGCATTTCGTCCCGACTGGTCTGGGCTCTGTATCTTGCCATAGTACGTCGTCCCTCATTGTCTATCTAGATACGTTGATAGATTCAAGCGTTTGGTCCGTGTTGTGATTCTCCAAAACTAGATAGGATGTTTCGCTGTGCCTCCTTTTTTGCCAAGCCTCAGTGAGCGGAATGTCTCCTTGCAGCTAGTCCTAATAAAGTAATTCTGATTCTGCAGAGATAGACACAAGCCTGATAGGCTGCTCCTTTAAGATTCAGGAACAGAACCACATTTCCACAAAAAGGCAGTCGATCTCGTCCACTAAGTAGATACATCTCAGGCTTCTCAGCATTCAGTTTTTCCGTGACATCTTGCTTGAATCGATTCCATCATCGTTTTGTGTCAATAGTTTATGGAGTTCCCGTAGACTACTGACCATCTATTTATCCATCATCTTTTCCGCCCCCAAGTCAGGAATAAGAAAAGCAATATGCCGAATCTTACCATCTGTGGTCCCATCATGATTTGCAACTGGACTCTCCAACTATTACTGTCATACTGATGATAAACTTGAACGTCTGAATTGGATCCTCATGGCTTGGAAGTTGGAAATATATGCGTGACTGGCTGAGGCTTAAAAGCCCTCCAATTGAGTTCTGTTCCTTTATTAGCCTCAAATCCATGGATGATTGTGCCGATGCGCCATGGGCCAGTGGCTTTTACTCCACAAATTCCCCTATTCTTAGTAAGTCAGTATCATAGTATCTACTCCGTATGGATAGAGAGTCCTGGAGAGTTGAGACAATACGGAGACCTGTATTCCCCTTTTCTAATTGTCTTTCTCTTACGAAACGACTCAAGTTATGTCGATTCGATGTACGGAGTACATACCTCTGTACTCTGTAGATCTGGTCTAAGATTGATTTGAGACACTGAGACCAATTTTGGGCGGCTTAAAAGAAGGAAACCCACTACAAAAATTACTAGTAAATAATACTCCGTAGATATTCGAGAGTTGCTTCGATAATGACTTGATGGATCATCAGGGAATAAAGACGACACCAGTCACTTTTGCTCATCTTATTCCATCACCAGCACCATCAACCCCTTTTCCCCATTCTCTCCTGTTATTCTTGTTCGTCTCTCTTTTGGTCATTCCTTTACTCCTTTACTGTATTCAATCTACGGCAGTCTTCTTTACTACACCTCATTGTAAGTACCCTATCATCTGTCAATTTTCTACCACAGACCCTGACTGCCTTCTTTCAGTGAATCTTCAAGCCTTCAAAGGATCTGTAACAATTCCTCCTCATAACCACTTTCTTCTTAGTCTCCTACAAAGATGGACTAATTAATTTCCCTTGAATGCTACCTTAAACAGTCTAGTGAACTACCTTACTCCATACTCCATACTAGCTTAGACCAACTAACTGCGGGCACTCTCCTTTTCACTCCGCCCTACTAACCTCACTCTGCTCACTTTGTTTTTTTCCCCCTAACTATCTAGACCAGCTACTCCTTCTCCTTTCTACTTCTTTTACTCCATACAGACTTGCTAAGAGTATCTGCTTCGTCCATTACTCTTTTTCTTTCTCTTCTCCATTTCTCACTATTCTCTTCTTGTACTAAACTAATTTCTCTTGATATCCCATTCCCCCTTCCTAGCTTTTTGTTATTGCGGCATTCATTCTCTGCTGCAAATCCATGCACATTCCAATTGACCATTGAAATCCCTTCTCAACACGTCTCCATTGGAGATTCTTGATCTTCTCTCCCTTTCTTTCTTGGATTCTCATCTTCTGCTTCTGGATAACGATCTTTTATTTCTTCTCTTCGTTGAATGATATTCGCTTTCCGTCTTCTTTCACTTCTCTTCTTCTCCCCCCTACTCAATTGTTATTGCCCCCTTTCTTCTTAACGGGGCTGATCTTCAGGCCGGTGGCTTTCTACGGTCTCTGGTCGTTAATATTACTGGTTCTAATCCTCTTTTACGCTGGTCTGGTGATATCGGCTGCTTCAAACCAAGCGAAACCCTGGTCCCTCGTGCAGTTTAGGGGCAACCGTCCGTGTCTATATCGTTTCTCCTCGCCATGCAAACCTCCGATGCCTCGAGTATTTCGAACCGTTTTATGCATTCCAAATTCTCTTCCATGAACGCGGACAATACGGGTTTCTCCCACGGCGCGTACAATTCCAATATCCCAGTCCAGGGTTTCCCGGATCGGAGCGCTCGTCGTGCCAACATCCCTCACATCAATACGTCTAATGCGGCCTCAAACCTCGCGGACGGCATGGCAAACTCCGGCACGGCATTCGATATGAACTTCACACCTCTCCTCCCTTCTCAGCTTCTGCTTGGCAGTCCATTCCAGCCTGGGACTCCCTCCGCCTTCGCTTCGCCTCAGTTCGCTAGTTTCGGCGGCTTCCCCCAGGCTAATGCCTCCGCACATGCACAGAATCATCAAACCCAGCTGGGAAGCCCAACACAGGCCACACCGAACGCCGGTTTGTATTCAGGGATGATGTCAACCGATGGCTTGGGGAACTCTCACTTGTTGAACGGCCCACAGTCTCCAATTGGTGGTCTGGGAGGCCTTGGTAATGCGGCATTTGGCAGTCCCGCAGCGGCAGTAACCCCTGGCCTCCTCTCGGGCACGAGCCGGACTGTGTACCTGGGCAACATTCCCGCCGAAACCTCCGCGGAGGAAATTCTTAACCATGTACGCAGTGGGCAGATAGAGTCGGTTCGCCTGCTACCCGACAAGAACTGTGCCTTTATCTCCTTCCTGGACAGCAACTCGGCGACCCACTTCCATTCGGATGCTATCCTGAAGAAGCTGGCCATCAAGGGCAACGACATCAAGGTGGGATGGGGCAAGCCGTCACAGGTTCCAACCTCGGTCGCGCTGGCCGTCCAGCAATCGGGTGCCTCGCGCAATGTATATCTGGGCAACCTTCCTGAAGAGTTGACGGAAGATGAGCTGCGTGAGGAACTGGGTAAATTCGGCCCGATTGACACCGTCAAGATCGTGAGGGAAAAAGCGATTGGGTTTGTACACTTTTTGTCGATTAGCAACGCAATGAAGGCCGTTTCCCAGTTGCCCCAGGAAGCCAAATGGCAGGCCCCGAGACGCGTCTTCTACGGTAAGGATCGCTGCGCGTATGTGTCCAAGACACAACAGCAGAATGCGGCACAATTCCTGGGCATCGCCCCCGGCTATGCGCATATTCTGAATTCCGCAGATCGCGATCTGATCACCAACGCTCTCGCTCAACAGTCCGTCGCTGCGGCTGCGGTGGCCACCTCAGCTGGAGGCGTCAACAATCTAGGGAACCGGACCATTTACTTGGGCAACATCCACCCGGAAACCACCATCGAGGAGATTTGCAACGTGGTCAGGGGCGGACTGCTGCACCATATCCGATACATCCCCGACAAGCACATTTGCTTTGTGACCTTCATCGATCCGACCTCTGCCGCCTCCTTCTACGCGCTGAGCAACCTGCAGGGTCTGATGATTCACAATCGCCGCTTGAAGATTGGCTGGGGCAAGCATTCTGGCCCTCTACCTCCCGCCATTGCACTGGCAGTGAGTGGCGGGGCTTCCCGCAATGTTTATGTCGGCAACCTCGACGAAACGTGGACGGAGGACCGCCTCCGCCAGGACTTTTCCGAGTACGGCGAGATTGAGTTGGTGAATACGTTGCGGGAAAAGAGCTGCGCCTTTGTCAACTTTACGAACATTGCCAATGCGATTAAAGCGATTGAAGGGATGCGCAACCGCGAGGAGTACAAGCGATTCAAGATCAACTTTGGCAAGGATCGCTGCGGCAACCCCCCGCGTCAGGCTGGCAATGGTGGACAGCATAGCCGGAACGGAGGTGGTCTCGAGGGAGCACAATCCCCGCCTCCTGCACTTAATGGGTTTCAACCCCATATGAACCAATCGGGCTCCCAATCCAGTCCCACTCGCCATGCCCTGTCACCTGCCCCCGGCTCGACTGGCTCTCAAAACGGACATCAGCAGAATCGTCACCCCCTGCAAACCGTATCCTCCCCGTCTGGTATTCTGAACGTGGGCGCCAACAATCCGCTGACCATGTATCTGAACCAAATGTCCGCTCAGCAGCAGGCTCAGGAACAGGAGAACCGACTGAATGACCCGATGGCCCTGGCCGCCCTTCAATCGCAGTCGCAACACCAGACCCAACAACAGTCTTACTACAACGCCACCAGCAGCGAGCTCACGAACGGAAGCATCGAGGCCCCCATGCACCAACACAAGCCCTCGAGTGGTTATCTGAACGTGACCAATGGCTCCTCAGGGCCAAGCCACCATGCAACTGCCAGCACCAGCAGTTTGAGTGTGCCCCGTGCACAGCATTCTCGCACCGTGAGCTTACCCTCGTTTTCCCAGGAGCCCTTTGGCCCTGTCTCGAGCCAGCCCGGCCATGGTCGCTCAGGTGTCGCCCACCAGCCACAAGCAAGTTTCTCCAGCTTCTCCTCGGCTCTGGGGGGACTGAACCATGCGGGTTTTGGGCTGGCGATCCAGAACGAGACTTCTCTGCCCGGCTGGGCTGAGGAGGAAATCGGCGCAAAATAGTTGTCTTCATATTGAGGGATTCATCCGGCTGTTCAGTTCTATCAGTGTCGTTCTACTCCACTTTTTTCAGATCCTCCATTCAACATTGCTTCTTCCTTCTCTGTATCGGTTTGGTTAACTGCGTGGATGCATCACTTGTTTATTTTGTTCAAATATTTTCTTCTCTTCTCAGCCATGCCGTCTTACCACATTTTAATACCTTCTTGATATCATCACTTGTATTGCTATCTGGGTATGGTCTTCTTAATATCTGTTTTCTACCCCTGTCTTCTTAGTTATTTGTTTCTTACCTTTTTGAGCCGTTCCCAGCCGCTGACTTTCAGTGCGCTATGAGAGAGCGGGATGAGACGTCGGCTGATACCCTGGACTGGTTCGGCACTGGCTTGTCCTTGACGTTTCATTCCCCTATTTGCATTCTTGGTGCCACTTCAACGAATTCAATTTGAGCATACAGCTCACCCACGTTGCATGTTGGATACGGACAAGGGTTATATAGCTGTGGACGTCATGGGTCCACGATGGCGAGGGCGATTTCAAGCCATTGGATGATGAAGGATATGGGACAAGAATTAACAAAATGAATCAAATGAATGGCTGTCAGTAGAAGTAATAGTCATATAGATCCTGCACGTCCTAAGCACTCTGTATATCACGTGAGGTTAACTCCGCCTGGATCAGCGCTAATCCACATTGGGCACAATCCATGTAGCTCGCGCTGAAGGGCCATTCCATGAGCCTTTGTTTTCTCCCCTTCATCAATCTTGATCAAATCTTCAATCCTACAGTTTAAGCTCTTCTGGGATTTCTCCAGGTTTCAGGATGGCCTTACCTCCAGAGCAGATCAACATCAAGCGTCGCCGCGAAGAAGAACCGGTGGACACACTCTGTAAGAAAAGCTCCCTGACTCTGGGTCGCCCCACGGCCTTGTAGGCGTCACATGTCCACACGCTACTAACTGCTCATATGAGTCCTGGTCTATAATAGAATCAACTAACATGAACTACAGATATCCAGTCTGAACTCCGCCAGACCAAGCGACGTTTTACGGACTTTGTCTTCCAGCGGGTCCAGCTCAGTGGCAATGATCGGGACGGCGGTGCATCGAGCTCTGCGTCCCTGGCTGCGCCGTCACGCACACTCCTCACTCCGAGGTCTGTGAGTAGCTCTGCGTTTCCGCCTTCCGGCGGTGCTGCTCGCCCTGCAGGTTCAGGCGCAGGTGCGGGCCCCGGCGCCGGCGCGACCGTGCCTCTGGTCCGAGCGACTTCCCCTGGTGCTGAGTTCCGTGAGGAACAGCGCCTCGCTGCTGTGCGCAAGGCAGCAGAGGAGAAACTGCACCGCGCACTGTATTCATCGAGTGTGGTGGCGGGTGCGGATCCGTTGGGTTCTACTGCTGCCGACGGGGCGCGGGAGTCTTCTGCGTCGAGCGGGAGGGAGAGTCCGGTTTCCGCGTCGCCGCGATCTCTTCGTCGGTTCCAGATTTCCCGCGCCAGTACGCCTGCGAATGTTCTGCGGAGCGCGGGCGGGGGCGTGCAGAAGCGGCGAGGGGACGGGGCTGTCGCGGTGCTGGTGGAGAAGTTACGGCGGACGCCGCATTCGAGGCAGGCGTCGTTGGTAGCCGATGCGGCGGCGCAGGCTGCGACGGCGGAGGGGGAGGTCCGTGGTGTGAGTGTCCCAGAGCCGTGGGCGGAGCCTGCGCGGCCCAGGAAACGGCCTGTGGTCAATCAGGCGGAGAGGAAATGGAGAGAGGAGCGGAAGACTGCCATCTCCGCTGCGAAGGAGCACATCACGCAGGTGCTGGAGAAGGAGGCGCATGCGCGCAAGAGTAACTGGGAGGATGAGTCGGAACGGCTGGCTCGTGAGTTTGAGCAGATTGCCCTTGAGTTGGAAGGGGGTATGGAGACGGAGCCATCAGTACAGCAGACAGTAGTGCAGACGATAGCACGTCCCATCATACCGAAGCCTCCGTTGAAGTACCAGCCACGCACACCTAATAAACCTCGAGCGGCGACGCCGCAGGAAACGAGCGTTCCTGCAATTCCCGACGCCGGGCCTCCGGTAGAAGCCATGGCGCAAGAGGATGACAGTGACGGCGAGTATGTCTACGATACTTACATTCGACGACCACTGCCGGAAGGGACGCTACTTACGAACCCGTTGGCCGATCTGGAAACGGGCAACGAAAAATGGTTCCAACAGAATGGGATTGATACAACTCGCCAGGATATTGGAGTCATTGTCATTACGCAAGAGGACGAAGAGTACTGGGAACACTTCGCAGAAGACGACGAGGACGAGGAGTGGAATAGTGAGGACGCAGATTCAAACGGTATGCTAATCCATTGTCCAGCCTCTGCATGCGCTGTACTAATCCATCTGACACATACAGCCGAAAACAACCCCGCAAACGACTATCCGGACGAAGACCTGTCGTGGGACGATGAAGAAGACGACCCCACAGCCATCTACCGCAAATATCGAGCTCATGGCGCGTCTGACGACGAGGAATACGATTTTGGAGATTCAGCAAGTGAGGGGCGGCACATAGGCCGGGTTGGATTTGGATTTGGATTTGGATCCGGGCTCGACTCGCACGTGGATTCTGACGAGGACAGCCTGGCCGGCGACGGTCCCAATCATGATCGAATGCGACGGTGGTAGCGTTTCTGACAAGTGACGACTTCCCAGAATCGGGTGGCTGCATTCTGCAGATTCCAGTTGAGTTCAAGATGACTTGCTTGCTTGGTGTCCGGGGATGCAATCTGTCTGGTCGATAACGATCCTCTCATCCTCTTCGTTACCTCTAGTCAAATAGCCCCCAAATACCGGACCTGGTGACCACGGAAATCCAAAACCAAAACCAAAACTGAAAAGCAAAACAAATCATACTATCGTATCTGCATCAGCGAAGCATCAGCACCAGCGTAGCGTACTCCGTAGCGTAGCGTCCGTGCCAGCAGTAGCCAGTACCAGACTACCAATATGATGTATCAGTGCGAGCCCCCCAACTTCTCTTCAGCCAAGCACGTATCTAGCCTTTGAGTTTGAGCAAGTGACAGCCGGCATTAGCAACGGCAATACCGATAGACGATCCTTCACCCCAAACAACCATCTCCACGAGGCAGTCATCTCCACGAGGCAGTCATCAGCACGGTCACTAAAAATGTGATTGTCAACGTCAACGTCAACGTCACACCCCAAAGGCTGAATCAAATACGGGGTGGATAGAGACGATGGGACGTAGACAGAGATGCGGGGTCCAGTTTTTGAATAATCCTGATCCTGACGAAGTGACGGAAATCATGTGTTGTTGATTGGATTGCGAATTCAACCAAAGTCAAACGTCAAACGTCAAACCTACACTACATCGTGCAGTACCATAGTGGATTCGACTGAAGAACGGACTACGGAGGATTGAGTGTGGTCATCGGTTCTAACCGGTGGTATGTCCTGTGGTTATCCGGGCGAGCTTAGCTTGCAGAGGGCTGGCATGGCATGGCAGGCTGGCACTGAAATTGCTTGCATAGGTCAACGGATAAGATAAGAATAGGATTAGTGCTTTGCATTACTTAGAATTATGATCATCTTGATCCTCTTAATGGCCGTGCTTTGGTTATACTGTTATGGCGGGCAGCAGAGCGTGTCTGGTTAGGTATGGTATTGTATCATACGCCTGAAATGACGGGAGCCATACTGTATTGAAATGGGATGATGTATTATTTCTCAAAGTCCATCATTGAAACCTCAGGCTGTCACGACAGCTACTGTAGTTATACGAATGCAGTGCTAAATCCAGAAAGCCTCCCAAGCATTTAACGGCATGACCCTGATCTTCAAGAAAACACATGGCGAAAAATAAAACAACAGAAAAAATGACGGAAACCTCCACATGCAGAAAGAGATGAAACTTCGGAGGTATCTTGCTTGTGGTGCGGCCGTAAACGAAGGAGTCACCGAAAGAAATTCGAAGCGAAGGTTAAGGGCGAAGGAAAGATGACTATGCGGATATCCGCCGACCAAGTACTTGCTCCTTTGGTTCTCGCATCCATGGATACCACACTTGGGCCCATTCCACAACTCCAAATCGCGGAGCTGCCGAATCAATCATGGTCGAACCCTCCCGCAGGAACTCTCCGTCCCGCATTCTGCGCTGCTCGCGCAGCGTGGGACATTTCTTCTCCTTGATGAATCTGTAGAACTTGCACTGGATTCCCTGAAACCCGCGCCGTTGGCGTTCGGGGAATTGGCGGTTGAAGGCCTCGCGCACCTCCTTCCACTCCTGGCAGAGGTCAACACGGTGGTACCAGATGAAGTACATCTCTTCTTCTTCGTACTTGGGCCGGGGAGGCCGACGCCGCTCGGCGGCGTTGCTGGAGCTGCTGGAGACGGAGTCGTACCGTTCCCGAGAAAAAGGATCTGGTGATGATTCCGCCGATCGAGCCCGATAGGACATGAACATTTGGTCCTGAGATGAGCCCGGGGTGTCCGGATAGGCGTGGCTCTCCCCATAATGGGAGTAATAGTAACGGTTGGGACTTGGAGGGTAGTGTGGCGAGTATTGCTGGCTTGAGAATGATGAATGTCGTCGGTTGTCAGTCGCGTCGTTCTCGGCCGGTGGATTCAACAAAGAATCGATGGCCATTCGACTCTGGCGAGACGAGGGCAGGTAGCTAGTTCGAGAATCCATCTCGTCTTGTGGAGAACGCTGGCGTCTGATGGTTGATGATTGTGGTTGTAGGTGAGGGGCAAAGCGAAGAATAACAGTATATGCGTGGAGACAACCGCCGATGGCAGCAAGGTTGGGGTGATCCAGAAGCAGGGGATGGCACCTCTCTCCTCTTAAAATGGCGAGAATGGACCAGGTAGGAAGATGAGTTGGTTATTGGGGTTCAGTACTGAAAACCACACGCACCCAACAGAAGGCTGATAGAGATAGACTCTCTCAGCCACTATGCAGTTTGGCGCCGTTTTTCAGAAACAGCCTGGGAGTTGCAGAAGGTTGAAGACAGCCAGGGAGACACAAAAAGGATGGGCGACAAGAGAGTAATACTGCGAACAATGATTTTCTCCTTAGAACATCACCAACAACTGATGAGTCTTCCGGTTGGACTCTTAAATGAGGGTACAGGCTGCCAAGTGACCGGTTAGTCGTCCTAACCCATGCAGCGTACCGAGTCCTTGGGACACTTCGGCCTGTAAGAGACCCCGACTGCGCCCCTGTAGTGTCCGGCCGTGGAGAGGGTAGCTTCCACCGGCGGGTACGTGATGGTGATGGATGGACAATCCTTTTCGGAGTGATGCGAAGCGCCAGAACAGGGGCAAAGATTAAATCCAGACAGATGCAGGCAGAAGTGTTGGTGGTATGATGTTGTTGTAACAAGGGAAAAGAAGACTCGAAATAGGATTGGGACTTTGGAATGTGACAGACGCACATACACTGAGAGTCGAACAATGGCTATAATATCACTGTAGCCCCTCCTCTATGAGGTATGTATGTATGTACGTGTGTCTGAATGTCTGTCCCTTTCTTCCTCTCCCCTTGATGCAAGGATATCGTCTTGAAGATGCGGAAGGAAGAAGAAAGAATTTTGCCACTACCTCTGCGAAACAGCCAAGTCCAGAGGCAGATAGTCGTAGTTCGACAGATTATACGTCAAGCAATAGGCAGGGAAGAGTGGAGATGTCAAATGCAAAGAGAGACAGGGTCACGTTGGTTGAAAGAAGTGCAGGAATGATTATGATTGTCACTGGAGGATCGGGTATTTTATCATTCCTTTTTTCTTCTGTTTATTTTCTTTTCAACTCTTTCCTTTTCAGAATCGTCCCCCTTGATTTATTTTATTTATTTCTTTTTTCTTGGTTTTAACAGTAGTAAGAGAAGAGAAGAGGAACAGTAAAGATATCAGACCATAGAAGAGTATGCACTGTGTTGTGGAGAGCCGCAACAAAGAAGTCGACAATGAAACGAAGTTACACCCTCGGATGCGACGGCGGTCCGCTCTTGACGATAGACAGGGTGCTGTCTTTCGCGGCTATATTGACAAGCTTAATATGGGTCAGGTCCAGGATAGTGCAACTATGAACCCTCATGTCTGACACTGATGACACAATCATCCACACGGAGGTTTTGGCCACGCGCGGGGCAAAAGCCAAAACTGTCAAGGGGAACAAGGATCTGAGGCAGATAGAATTTGTAAAGAAGAGAGATGATCAGTATGAGAATGGTTTGGCTTGGCTGTCTGCCTCGATGATGTGCCGTTTGGCTCTCAAGTAGAAAATCGAAAGTACGGATTCTTCATTGAAAATCAACTGTGGATCCTGTCTAAGATGACTGCTCGTATAACGCCAGATAGGTTCTTACTCGATACTAAGGTTTATCGCTGAAGAATGGTCACCGACATTCAACATCGGTATGTATCTGTAGTCTGTTGGATCGACGCTGGAGAACGGAATGCATCAATCGAGGTGGAGTATGTCAGTCTCCTTTTCTCGTCCAGTCATATTCCTATGCCAGAGCGAGCGATGATTGGCTGATCGTAATGAAAACGAAAATCAAATAATGATTTTGAGGTATTACTTTGGTGCTATGGAGGCTTCATGAGCTTCAAAGGTTGATTCTTTCCTTGTACAAAATTTGTGCTTAGTTTCGACCGACCAAAGCCGTCGAGTGGAACCAAAAACAAGCGTTAGCAAAGGATAAAAGAGACTAGCGTGAATAAAAAATTAGGAGGGGTAAAAAATAAAAATTAATTATAAAAAGGAAATAAAATACAGAGCATCGAATTGAAGAAAGGAGTAGCCCGAAAGCAGCCAATGGAACAAAGGAGAAATTGCGGCGTAACACACACCCAGCCCTGCCACTGCATGAGAAGATCGGGTTTCCCGGAGCTGATAGGTTCTCATTCCTCAGGCCTGTTGCTGGCATGGCTGGCTGGCTGCAATAATAACAACAATACCTTACTGACTTACCTACGGAGTCAGTCGCCGAAAGTCGAAACAACCCTTTTGCAGGGGTTCGATCTTCGAAGTGGGCTCTGGAACATCAGACGATGCCAAGGTCAGTAAATGGAAACGAGATTTATCACAAGGTGTGGAGCTGGTCCAGTGTATGTTGGCAATAGTCAACTAAAATCCAGTATTCGCTTCCTTTCATTCACCATTCGCTACTCCGTATTTTCAAGATCAATTTGGATATCATTGGCAATTGCCGATTTCGAGCTTCCACATCCTACCTTACTCCGCGCCGTCCGCGGAGTGTGGGAACTGAGGAGATCCACCGAATCCACCCATACTCCATATTCCCGAAGTAGATAGTAGTACGTATCTAATATCGACGGAGATTGAATCTCGAGAAGATAAATTGATTTAGATGGGTCTCGGCTCTCAATTCATATCCGGGTTCTAGCAAAGATACCAGAATGGCTATCTGTCATTGACTCGGGTCGTTCACGGACCATACCCGACAGATTCGATCCTTCTTGTCAGTCCCCACTGGCATGAAGAAACCATAATTGCTTCAATGCAATAAGATTGTGAGGGAAGGGTCACTGCAGGCGCTTTTCAGAGCACAACAGCTTTTCAGTCTGAATCGCAAGTCAGACAGCTAGAGTACTGATAGTCTGATACGAAGTACAAGGAGGGAGTCCAGGTGAAGAAAACCAACAGAAACAGACAGAATAAACAGTGTTTATTGGATGCGGAAGCGTAAAGTCAACAGCCCAACCTGCAGTGGCTTCGCAGGGTGAACCGTGGTACTGGGACCATTGAACCAATTAGAAGGAGCCTTTTATTCCGTCTAGCTCGTTTGGTCTCAGATTACGCAGAGCTATTGCTGAAGGACAGGCAACCTTCAGAGCTAGTAGGTCCTTACCCGGTACGGACTTTGGCTCCAAGCCCTCCGACTCGAAGTCTTCGTAAATCTGACACTTGACAGCAGCACGCGATGTGAGTGGGTCTGTAACTTGAGAATTTGGCTAACGAGACGAGAGACGGAGAAAGGAAAGCATACTTACAGCTGGCCCTGCAGGTTTTCAGTTGACTGACAAGGTCCAAATTTCTTTTCAGGTCACACTCTAAGGAGATTAGGTCACACATACATGCACACATATAGAACCACGCAGTCCAGATGCGAATCTGCAGAAACTGCCAACACATCTATGCACTTATGAGATGATTCAACAATCCTTTTATCAAAAAAAAAAAAAAATATGTACAACTGAAATTCAAGCGGGGAAGGGAAATTAATAATGTAAAATACATTCACCTGCTTTACACAGTGCACCAGTTTTCCTTAGCCGAGATGTCACAAGCCCGCGATGCTGCGCGAATTACAGTCCAGCTTGCGGCTCCTACGATGGCTCAAAGTACCAAAAAGTAATTGAAGAAAAAGTCACGGATAGTCTGAAAGTCAAAACGGCCCCCAATCCTGCAAGATCGCTTAATCTGGAGTAATTGTTCAAAGGGATTCCACTAGCGCTATGCTTTGAGCCTGTCAGAAGTCGTGTTCTAGGAAAAATCATGATTCGTCATGATTAGTGATTGAATGTCCAATCCTTCAGGCTGACAGGCGTGCCACTTGATGGATTCATCATGTTAGCCGAATGTACTCCATAGGTAGTCTGAAGTGCTTCTCAATCAAAAGGGAGTCGGCGCTCGGCACGGGTCAGTCCGGAGTCCTCAAAGGGGCCTCGTAAAGTGGAAGTTTCGTCATGTATGATACCATAGCTATTGATGATAAAAGGTGTCACGGAGACAAACCCCTTGAATGATAACCTGGAATATTCAAGATAGGCATGTAATAACTGAAATCTTAGTGATAAGCAAACTAACATTATCCCAAGTCCCATGCGAGAGTTGGAGTCAAGTCAGTACGCCTATTGGGGACGTTCATGTAGGTAAGACTGAAACATACCAAACAAAGCAATCGCCAACCCTAGTTAAGGATGGAACCAACACGAATCTCCAGAATCTCCATACCCCATTTGTCAGGTCCACCCTTTCAAACCTGCTGAAGGATTTCGGCTCGCCCAACACTTTCGATTCTCAGCACTGCCATTTTGCTTCATGGTGTAGCCGAGCGCTTGATGATTGGCTTCTATTTGACGAAGACAGTGCCCTGGTGGAGAAGTAGCGGATAAAACGAGACGTCAGCCGTTTTGATATTGCCTTTTTGGCCCGCTGAATGTCACTGCAGCTGACTGACTGCATGGTTTGAAGCTTTCATCATTTTGGCATCATCACGGTAATCGTTCCTCTTCTCGTTATCCGCTAGTCAGGTACTTTCCTTCATTATTCAGAGACGGTATCGCCGGGTCAGACCTCCACAATTTACTGAGTATTGGCATACGTTAGTGACAGGCGTTAGTGACCTCGGCACCACAGAATGACTTGTCTTGATAGGTACATCCCCTTAATTGCAGTGCGATCGTCATGATTTACATCTTAATAAAGAGGTCATACATAAAAGCATGAGTCATGACCTTTTTTCCTTCATGATTCTGCATTAGTAATGTCCTAATGGTAGGTTTAATGAGTGGCAGTTGGAAATTGCGGCACAGTTAACTTGCATAAGCTAAGAATAAATAAACATTGCTAATAAAAACACGCCACTGCAATATGCAAACCAACTAGCTATCCTGTTGAATAGTGATCCTCCAAGCACAATCGAGCAGCCAAAGACAACTCAGCTCCAGCCTAATCTTCCAGCCTCCCTGATGAATATGTACGCCTTGACCACATGATGTCTCACAACACAGCAAACCCTTTCTCCCTCCTGCGGAGATCGATTTCCTCTCTCCTTGCCAAAGCTGATGGGACAGCAAAGACGGGATGACCGCATCTGCTGTCGATCTTGGTTTGGGCTTTTTGTGATTGATCCAACAGACTCACACGAGACAGGTCAGTTCTCGAGCCAACAAAGAAAGACTAAGGCCGATCCCGTTCCGTTTCAAGGACTCTCGCGGCCTCGCCACTTAACAAAGAACAAGTGGTTCGACCACGACTGCGACTAAATGATATAGCAACGTTTATCGATCCCCCGACTAGGGCATCCCTGTTCTCCCAAGCTTCAACCTTTCCGTTAAGGGTCGTCACACGCATACCCGCAGACGCTCAGAGTCACGTGAAGACTTAGAGTATTGACGTGGAAGTCCGCGTGGCTTCATTTACGTATTCCAGAATGTGATTCGGCTTCCCTCAGGCTAAATGTCCTTGCAAGACCTATCATGATTTTGGTTACGATGGCGTGTTGACGTAAGTAGTTGACGAACGGAGGTCAGGCGAGGTAGGCACCAGGCACTGACTCGGTGCTCTATTTTTCCTCCAGTTGGGGGCTGCTATTCGTGGGATAAATAGCTAGGTAGTTACTAGGTATCCAGGTTCTCATATTGGAGTACGGAGATAACAGAGCAAGAAGCGAGATTAGGGTGACATCGTCAGTTTGGATCAAAGCACGGAATTTAAGCTCGGAATTTCAGGAGTATGGCATGAAGACAGAGATAACTCCACCCTGAGGCTCAAGTCTGGTCAGAACGTCCATGTCGGAGCTATGTTCAGGTCCGCTTCGAAGCTCCAATGCCCCATAAGCCACATTGGCACTCAGACAGGATCGCTAATCCTATTTTCATGTATTAGTGCGTACGCCAGCACCGCTAGTTTCCGCTAGACAGCTGGAGGATGAATACGAGCACAGAGTATATATTACGGTATTTGTGTCATCTAATATTACCTTAGGGAATGTGATCGATACAAGAGAGAAAATGACACCCTGATACTGCGTATGAAGGAGAACTGGACTGATTTGGAGATTCCAGGAATGCTGATGGTAATCTTGACCGATGGACAAGCAATTTCCCCTTCTTCTGTGTGACCACCTTAGTGTCGGACTCACTCGGAGTATCAACCTCGTACGCCGGTATTGACTCGTACTCGCGGCATAGAGCCGTATGGACTTCAACTGTCTTCGAGGTTTCTAACATCGCAGTCTACTCTTCTTGTCCCATATCTATCATTCAAGGAAGAATCGGAATACATGCACATTCCGATGGCGATCGATTCGCAGACAGCAGCAAATCAAACATACTGCCGACCTCCAATTGCTCCAAGCGCTCGACAGATGGTCATGCCCAAGCACTTGCACATAGCCCCTTACTGCATCTTGGCATCTTGTGTACGAAGTATGTATGCTCAGGCAATTATTGCAATTGCGACATAATGATCCGTCTTGATTCAATTGATCGACGTCTACCACAGGCAGAGCGCAGAGCGCACTTACTGTAATGATATATTCGGGGAGGCATGACCGAAATTTAGGCCTTGGCCCACAGGACGGAGTGTCTGGACTTCTGGCCTTTGTACTCCGTACGCCGTGCTCTGTCAGTAGCGGTGGAGGCTGGTACTTGAAAGTTGAATCTGACTTTGACATATCCAGGGATGGATTCCAGAAGCTGGTTGTGGCGTTGTGGGCGATGGCTTCGGCCAAGCATCGCCCTGTGTGCTCTGTGCGCAGCAGCCTGCAAGCCAGACGCCAGTACCAGGATCATCCCTTTGATTCGAAATCCTGGACGTCTACTCGTAGTTTCGACCAAGTTTGAGAACACAATTACTCCGTACCTCACTCCATAGATTATTCGTTAAATTAGCAGAAAAGTGCTCGGCAAGAGCTTTGGTCAAGTTCCCGACCCAGAACCGACGGGAGATACCTTAGAGTTCAATGGCCCCGACTAAGTGATAGATATGTCACTAGCGAGCTCGCGGGATAACTAGCAGGGACTACGGAGCACTATTCAGAACTCCGGTTGCCCTAGTCCTTCCTATGTGGGCTTTTCCACAAAGGATGAACCAAAGAAGGTTCGTTGTCCGTGTAGTAGTACAACGGATGCGCTTCCGCGACATTATTGATGGATCATGATCGTCGGCAGACTGGGCAGAGGCTTTGAGGCTTTGAGCCCCAGCAGAATGCAGATTGCAGAATGTTAGGTAGATTGACTACCCAAGTACGTAGTGAAGTGAAAGAGGAATCTTCGGCGTGAGGTTCCGACGATTGAGAAGAGAGAAGGAGTATGCGTGCCACATTCCTCCTGCATGTCTGGAAAACAAGTCTCCCTGTCTTTCACGAGGGGATGTAAGGGGGTGAAGAAAGGCTGGGAAAGGCAACCAGTAGACGGTGGGAGAAAAAGTTATCCGCAGATAGAGTTAGACTCGTGCCGTTTGCCTTGAAGAACGAAGATTCCAGAGATACCTTACTTGTGTCACTTCAAAGTATGAATGTTCTATGACAGATTATCTGGAGTTGACTGTACAAATCCTTGCGCGAGCCCCCCTACGTCCCTTCCATTTTTCAAGCTCATTCCTAACCCGGTGTTTTGGAGAAGCAGCTTATCGAGGCATACTTGAAGACTTTGTCCTACCTCAACCAGGTACCTGACTGATGGAGCTGTCATTTCACTGAGGCATGCATGGGAGGACACAGTCATTCTTCCACCTCCGGTCAAAGAAGCGAAGGAGTTCTAGGAGTCTACTTCCTCTCGATAACATTGGTCACCCTTTTTGGTCCTCCCCTGAGGATGACCATGTTCTGACGGATGCGGCTCCCCCTGGTGCTCTCCTGGGCAGCCCTAACGATGTGGAACAAAGATACCTGATGAACTTTGATACAGACGCCAAATGGGATAGGAGACTCTATGTTCTCGTCTGCCGTCTGGGGCAGCGTGGGCGTACTTCAAAGCCCAATTTTCAGCCTCGCGTCGAGCCGCTCGAGTGACCAGACGCGAAAAAGGAGCTTGTACAGAGTAGTCTCATGCCATTGCTGTCCGTCAAGCTTCAGGATCTAGTGCTACTTTTGCACTGAAGATGGCAGGATTTTGAACGTAGCATGGCTTCACAACATACACTCTCCATGGTTTTGAAGGAATGAATCCTCCAGGCAGGCTGACTGAGTTGCCTCGCTTCAGGCCATCCGTTTCCAACAGTATGTGTGATGTTCAAACGATGTGTACATTTCGCCGTCGACATATGACCATTGGATTACCTGATGAGTGGTCAAGTTCCAACTCCCTAGGCTCTCCATCTAATCACGGCCTCGAGTCCGCCTCATATTCCTCAATCCGGTAAAAGCTATCAAATGGTCAGTCTTTGACCAGAATCCTATTAGAACTCAAGAGAAAAAGAGAAGTCGTTTCTGGCCCCTGCACCCAACACCAACACGTGGGGCACACTAACCGAGTCCAGAAACCGACTGAGTTGAGCAACTCTACTTATGTATCTTGACTGTGCCGCAATTTAAAGGCTTCCCTTGGGATTAGGATAGGCGTCCCGATGTGCCACTGTCACCACATCCCTGTCCCGTCGAACAGAAGATTGTTCCAGATCTTTGCTGTTGGAGAGTAGTGCTAATTAGCTAGACCACTTGGTGGTCCTGGTGCCTGATGCTTGTCACCGCGGCGCGGACAAACAACACTCTGGCCTGTGGGTAATCTATTAGTCGAAATTGTCTGTGCTTGGACCTTCTGAGCTCCATGACTGAATAGAGGCCTGTGGGTGCTTATGGACCAGCAATCCATATCCAGGTTTGGTAAGAGAACAGAGGTACGTCCACTTTATTGTCTTTTTTTGTAATATCTTTGTAAAAGAGTGTATTCAACTAGTAACTTTCCTAGTGCATCCCACTCCACCTCTTCACGGACCGCCGTTTCGATCGACAGTCTGACAATGTGATGAGATACGATTCTGCTGTCTTAGGTGCGTTGGATTGAATCTTCTTTCCTCGCAGCCCACCTCTAAAAAGCCTGAATCAATTCTCAAACACTCCAGATTTTCTGGTTTGGTCATTCTCTTTTGAAGAATCTCTGACAAACTCTCTTCACCTCGTATTCTGAGGAGCTGGTGACGTCTATTGAATCTTCTGATCCTGCTGATCCTGCTCCACTCATGCGCTACGTTACTTCTCTCGTGCTCATAAATACTGCCTGTCCTGCTTGCTCAACCCTCAAGGTTTCGACCGGAAAGCTGCTAACGCTCGATTATCACACCCTCACCCAGAGTGTCGGGTCTGTAGAGTGGTATCGCCCATGCAGGCATCAGCCGGTGGTCCTGGGCTTGCTTGGACGCAATCAATTATTAATCTAATTTGATGAGTGTTTGATGCTTTCTGTCCTTCTTTGGGTACTCTCGCCGTCGCCTAGCCTCTAGACTTCATACCTGGGTCTTGACAGTCACTGAGTCGCGGAGATAGGAGTTTTCGGAGCGAGTTGGAGTCGAGTCGCTTTCCACGCATACCCATAATGGCCCTTCTGAATGGTTCATCACAGGATGTACTTACAGGAACTGCATCTGGAGATCATCATAGAGTGGCTCTCGGGCTATTGCCATCCCTGCTGATATGCTTATATTGCTTACCGCCACTATGACCACCTTCTAGAGCATGCAGTATGGTGTCACTAACTCACTATCAACAATTTGGAATTTTCCACCTGTATCCATTGCTGCTACGGATATGTAGTATCCATCTAGAATTCGTGTTCAGAGTCATACTCCACCAGGATCGCCTTCTTTCTTTGTTAGCCTTCTGAAGCCGTTTCGTTCTAGTTTCTGTTGCTTTCTTCATCGGCGATGTCCGTCCGAATCCACAATAGAAACTTTGGCGATCCTGGCCCTTCGGCAACTTTTCCAGCTGCCATCGTATTAAGTCTCCGTGCCTACTTGCAAACTGAGACTTGAGTCTCATATCATCAGAAGGTTCCGAGTTATCCAGCATCCACATCGTGGGGGTTCAGTCTAATAATGGGTACGGAGTAAGGAATACTCGAGAGATATCTACGGAGTAGTTATTGCCAAATGCCAACAAGTTCTTCCCCTCGTTTCATAGCCACGACGATCAATCGATCGTCGGTTTCGACTCCTGCTCGTCTGATATCAACTCTGTAGCCTAGGATAAATCTTTCTACGCAAACGCTGATTTTTCATAAGTTTCATATCTGAGTCTGGACGTCCCACTGTTGTCCACTGTCCTGTCCATCCTCCACGAATTCCCCGCCTTTATGCCGAGTCCTGGGTAAACCACTGTTTGGTAAGATAAGATCAAGACCGGTTACGTATCCTTCTGGCTTTGGTATCTTCATGGATCAGGACCGCGTAAGCTGGAAAGGTCGAATCAACCCCAAGTCGCAAATCCAGCTACTAGTCGTGCTTCGACGGACTGTTGTGCGCCGTCGCAGATGATGCACCGTTTCTTTCTAGTTATTCGTAACCAGGTCATATGAGAACAGCTTCTCGTACTCTTCGTCTCTTGGAGCCTAAGGTAGCAATGGCATCCCACAGAGACGGGTCAGGCAGTCAGCATGTAAGATATCAGATCAAAGCGCAGTCTTTCTCTGCCATGATGCCCGGTTAAATCCGAAATCCTCCGGAAAACATAATACAGTACATTACGAGACCTGTGTATGGGGGCAGCGTGTTATGTACGGTATCGTACGATACAGTACAGCCCAACCCATGTAAACAAAGTTTGCCCTATGTTGGAACAAGTTGACGGTAGAAAGAAGGCTGGGACCACTGTGCACAGAGTGTTGACACTGAGCTTGTTGAACATATATCCCGGATTGAAGTATTTCTTCCGAGTTGAAGGGGTAAGGGGCAGCATAGCATTCATTAATAACATACGTCGAAGCAAAAAAAGACTGGTGAACAAAAAACATACAACAGCCGGGATTCGCTGGTGGTCACCCACCCAACTACTAACCGGCCGGCGTGTGGCTTAAGTACGGCTGAGCGGACGGGAAGCCCTGTTTTCCACACCCTATGGTCGTATGTGGTTGAATATGTGCAGCAATAGCTTATAGCTAGCCCATTTTCCGCATGAGGTTCGACTGTTGAGAGGCTACTCTGTAGCTTCAAGATGCAAGATGCTAAGAGATATCATCGATACGGCGGCAATCGGCTGCATATGTTACCGTGGACGGCAGACGACGAGGCAGCATCGGGTGCGTCGAGTACGCAAAACAGTCAGGCCACTATGATGGCCGGTCACGGAGAGAGAGATGTGGATTTGAATACTGTTGCTGTAGAAGGAATCCCAGTCTGCCGCTTAATAGTCCAAGGAAGACTCACTCACGCCTCAGTATGAGAAACACGATCGTCCTGAGCCTATCTTCACTCATTTGGAGCCGTAGACAGGTTCGCCAAATCCTCCAGCCCTTCCAGTATTGACGATATGCGCTTGAATCACATCCAGCCAAGGACTTCTAGGCTTTTCTCAGATTCCCAGCAAGGCTCCTCGATATTTCCAGACCATCGAAACGTACGCATCATGATCATCCCCATTGTAGATGACATTCCTTGCACCGGGGCTGTCAAGGACATATAGGGATATTCTCATACTGCAAGTACCGGCGTACCGGGAGTCGAGTCAGGACGACAGAGTCAAATGTTGTTAATAAAAATCCCAAAAAGAAATGCTAAGCACCACCTGAAGTGGCAGTTCTTCAACGGTTACCATCCATCGCAAGATGCGACATAAACAGTGTATGTTTGTCGTCGAGGTTCTGAGTGTAGGCATTCGTCGCCATTTGGAACGGAGGCTCAATTTAGCAGTCATGCTCGGGCATTGAATTCTGTATATGTGTGCTCTGTTCTGTTTATACAACGGTCAGACAATCGGGTAGGATACTCAAGCAGACAGCGAACAGATGGATAATACTTGTATATTAACCCTGCTGAGAATTCACCCTCTCAAGTCCGGTGAGATTATGCAGTAAGACACGGCATCGGTCGTCGGATAGGACGCGAGGGAAATGTGTTTTAAGGGCGTGCAGCGACTCGAAAGAGAAGGCTTATGTAGGAAGCCTGTGCGTGTCAATCAACCCCATATCCACTATATACCAACCGCGCATCGGCGTGAGATCCTACAGCCAGGAGATGATCTAGGAAAAGGGCGTCTAAGCCGCGCAGGAGAGTCGTCACACTCTACCTCCTAACGTGTGCGTATATGAGATGAAGTCCATGTAGGCCTCGGTATGGGCCGTATGGCAGCAAGGGAATCCCACGGCTTCGAGCTGGTTCAATGGTTGGCTCTGCTACGCATGCGTTTGATGGGCGGAGAAGGTTTCGTGGACGTTGTACTAGAGAGCAAGACAGTAGTTAGCGGCACTGTTTTTCACAAAGGGCTCAGGAAGTGGGTTGAGAGTTGAGATGCAGCTTTGTATGTATACATATTCATTACTCGGGAATGAGGCTTGAGCCTGGAGCCTTTGTAATGTTTGCGCTGGAATAATTTAGGGACGTGGTAAGCATTGTCAAGGAAATGTATTGTGAGAAATCAGGGGCGAGAGGAGTCAGTGATGAGTACGTGCAAATGTGAAGCTGCGATGTGCGTACGGTTGTTAATATGGTTCAGGCCCTTGATTATCAATGGTCAAAGCTGTACGAGGCTAGAATAAGCGCGAATAATGCCATTATGTGATTAGTACCTGTGGAAGGAAACGAGATTCTATAATGTTTCTTATGGCTTGAAAGTAGAGCTTAGACTGCACGATGGCGAAAGCCATTATTGATTCAATTCGTCAAGGAATAAAGTACATTCGTTAAACTTTGGCTAGCCATGATAATCATATCTGTCAGCATTGAAACCCCTATCCACCGTATCAATCCCTATGCTTTAAGCTCTGACTACTGATAGTGTGCACACATATCCAGTCGAAATTCTGTAGACTCCGAAGTGAAGCGCGATGCTCGAGAACGACGCATCGTCATCTGCAGTTCTCAATCGGCGTGGTATCCGGTAGCAAGCTCGCATCTATAGCAGCAAAGACATATTAGTTCGGACATCAGCTAACGGTAGAGGAGGACCTACGGGTCTGCCACGTGCTGGATATTACAGTGTTCCCAGTCAGGGTCACGGAGGATGACGGCACGGAATCTGACGGCATCATCAATAGTGCAGAAACGGAACACAACATTGCGTGGCTAAAGACATGATTAGCACACAAGGCCCTCTTAGAGATGGTTGCCAGCTTACCTCTCCAGGAACGCAGGAGTCCACGATTTTCTCAACCTTGCGATTGCTGCCGCCGGCTAGCTTGAGAAGTTGGCCCATGTCTATGTTCATGCTCACGCCAATGGCGCGGACAACACGGGTGCTGCCGATGGAGAGATTGAAAGACAGCTGCGAGCTGATGACATCCACTTCCTTGCCCATCTCCACAAAGACGGTTTTTCTCTTGTCCTTGTCAAGGTCAATGCCATTAGGGTACTTGTCATAAAAAGCCTTGCAGGCCTCATGGTCGCAGAAAAGGATATGGGCATTGTTGCCGGTAGGAGTGATGTGGATACTCTCAACCATGCCACCATGGACAAGCGACAGGACCTTGGCAGGAGAGCTCCAAGCGGAAGGAAGACCCTTGATAATGACGCGTCTAACTTGAGCGGCTAGTGGGATGTCATATTAGCATCCACAGTTCAGCCAAACGAGACAAGAAGATTGATTGCATACCTGGCTTGTCACGGGCGATAGGAGTACCCCAAGACTTGAATGTAGAGAGATTCTCACGATCCTCTTGAACGACAGCATGGTCGGAGGCATTGGAAGCTGAGACGTTCTCAGAAGTTGCAACAGGAGTCTCCTGCGAGACGAACTCAGCAGCATCACCGCGAAAGCCGGAAACGGAGGTCTTGGGAGTATCAGCGTCTTCGCCGATGCCAGGCATCAGAGACGCGTTGTTGTCATTGTTGTTTTTGTCTTCAAAGTCACCAAAGCCGTCGTCGTTACGCGTGTCGGAAGCTCCTTCATAGACAGCATTAATATCAGTTGTGGTCTTCTGAATGTTTGAGCGCGTAGGAAGAGTCAACTTACCAGAGGGCCACGCGTCGTTGGAAGCAGACACGGGTGCAGATCCGTTGGCATCAGCAGTAGACTGTCCGCCAAAGTCATCGAAACCATTAGTAAAGCCATTCTCCTGACCAGAAGCATCCTGATCAGCCTGAAGTTTGGCCGCAGCCTCAGCCTCACGAGCCTTCTTCTCTATGAAATCTCGTGCAAAGGCCATGAAGCCAGCAGCATCATCCACGTCAGCGACGGGATACTCCTTTCCAACTTTAGCCACCTTGGATGGAGTGACTTCAGCCATCTTGGATAGAGCGTACGAATTGTAAGAAGAATCCAGAGGTGAGTAGCGGTTGTTGTGAGGTTTGAAAGAGGGAATGTTGGAAGGAGAAGGAAGTCCAGAGGCACGTGGGGTTTTGTTGACGTGGGCAAGATGAGAAGACTGTTTTGTGTTGGAAGATGTAATTAGCTTCACTTCACACTTCACTTCACTTCGCTTCACCCTGACAACGTGGGCAGGACCCGCTTGTGCAAAGGTGACAATGTAATCAGGTGCATAGAACACAATGCTGAAATGAACACTACGAGGGGGAGACAGAGGGACGGAAGGAGAACCAACCTGCTGAGAATACTTCAAATCATTTGCCTTATCTTCTTTCTTAGGTGCGTGTCTGCTTTCCTGCAGGCCATGAGAGTCATTTCCAACGACATTGTCGAAAGCGTCAACGATCAAGTCTGAGACGTGCTTCAGATCCATGGTCTCAGGTAGTCTGAGAGTGTTATCAAAAGCTTTTGCTAGCCAGGAAAACATAGAGAGCATAGAGAGCTTTGAAGGATGAAGATGCTTTCAGCAACACACTGTCACTGTAAGAGTTGGAGTGGAAGGAGATGGTAAATGGTTAGATACAGAGTCATGGACAGGGTAGTGGGGGATTTTATGCTTGTTATATAGCCCTCAGGTGCTTGCTTAGCACAAAGGTAATGACTAGCCACCGGAATTATCCTTCTCACTACCTGAAATCAGGGCATGACAACGGACATATCCGATTCAATTCACTCAGTGACAGGCGCGATGAGATACCCCAGCCGCATTCACTAACAATAGGAGAAGGCTGGTGGGGAACGTCGACCTAAGCAATCAAAGACAAACAGTCAGCTTAAAATTTTCTAAAGATAATTTCATTTTCCTAGGGCTGAAGCTTGAACATCGTTTCCAAAGGTTAGGGCAGACCTGAAAGACAGGTATACAGCATAGCAGGGAGTAAACAATTTTGAAGGTCAAGCCTCTGTACATTATTTATGTATATCGCTTTCATATTAGACAAGAAGATAAGGTACCAACATAGACCGCCAATGGTAAGGTTCTGTCGAACTCATGTCGACGGTACAGGAATACTTTCATAACCTTCCTGGCCTGGCTTGCGATGTTCGACGATAGCTTGCAGCCCTCGACGGCCGCAATAGCCGTCATTCCCAGCAATTCGTTCGATCTGCTGGAAGGATCCACCATTATCTTCATTTGCATCTGCAACCCATACTGTTTCCTGAACAGTTTGGCCAGGCACCTCTGCCCGTCGTGGGTTGTACCACGGCAATCCAACAAGGTGATTTCCAATGTTGTGGATAAAAGTGTAGAGTTTCTCAAATCGGCGTGTGGTCCCAAGCCAGGACCAAGTACGGCGGTCATACGCGACACGCACGAATGGGTTCAAGTAGATTCCGGTGTCGGTTATGTCATCTGGTTGCAGCTGAGGTTCCTGAATATCCGCATGGATCAAACAGCACTCAGAAGCTTCCCAAAAGAGGTCGTGAGAAGCGCGGAAACGGGCCGGAGCTTGATTCGAACCCTTTCCTGTCGTGCCATTCTGGAAGAATTTGGCATCGAAAGCCACCATTCCTCCCCAACAACTGCGTACACGCACGGCATCCTTCCCAGCTAGCACATCCTTTCGGCTATCACCATGTCCAGATGTTGAAAACCACGGAAAGAAAGGAAGGCCCATTCCATAGCCCTGCAAGTCACGAGTGGCGTAGGTATCATAGAACTTGAACGGGTTGATGAAGTCGACTGCGCAAGCTGCCCGATATTGAGCGACCCCAGTTTGATCTGCATTGGTGGAAAACAATAGCTGAAGAGCATCGAGCGGGTCAAAAATGACGTCGTTCAGGTACAGGAGCTTATCGTAACGCGTCTCAGGATCGTCCAGCGGTTTCAGAGCTCGGTTGCGGACCTCTGCCAGATACTCGATGCGCTTGATACGTTTCTGTCCGCCAGGGATTGTAACTCGGGGCAAGCTGCCGATATCCAGATGCTCTTCGAATATGATGGAACTCTTGCATGGTACCCGCTCCTTGAAAGCCTGCAGAGCGCTTTTACCCTCTGGCCCGCTATCATTCTCGTATATACTTAAGAACACATTATCTTCACCCAACAGGTCAACGAGCCGAAGAACTCGATCGCCCCATTCTCCGCCTGCTAATTCCCCGCCACGGTCATATAGGCTCGCAGCCAGGAAGACCTTCTCGTTGCGGATGTTGCCCCTGCCCGAACCAGTCGATTGCGAGACTGCATCCCGGAGAACTGAGTAATGCGACGGCGGATGAGTGTAGGATGGACGAAAAATCGAAGTTAACACGACGAGGGCCAATATAACGCCTGTTACGACATGGATATAGAAGCAGGAGCGGCGTAGGAGGAGACGTCGATAACAACTTGGCCGCGATGAGGCAGATAGGACGCGTCGAGAAGATTTGAGACGACGGTAGCCGGATGAAGTTGACGAAAAGAGCCGCGATAAGAAGGAAACCCGGTTGAAAAGCCGTCTGGGTCTGGGGGGGGCCTGTGACTCGAAGTCGGCCTCGTCCAGATTGAAAGTTCCCTGAGAGTCGACAGAAGATCGAGTGTCAAGCTCGTACTCATCCGGGTGAAGCAGACGGGCAGACATGACGAAGAATCGTCATCAGCTGCTAGCAGCAATTTGTCGACCCATTCCTCGAATGTTCTGTATCAGCTGCCCTAGGATCAATGAGCCATGCGCAAGAATTTGATAGCCACTACCCTCGTCGTCAGCTCAAGGCACGACTTGCCTCCCAGGTCTGATTATGTCAGCCAGGTTCCCTCCGCCAAGGCTGAGCCTGGAGATCGCTGAGGATCAACGCCCTGCATTCTGCCATATTCAGTCGGCATCAACTGATACAGATGCCAATCTGTCAAAGCATGAGGCAAACCGAAAGACGAAATCCAGATGTCTGTCTCATAAACATTGCCAGCTACCAAGGTTCGATGATAACCGTCCCAAATTTCTCCGCTCAATTCTCCGACGTCAAGGGGCCAAGGTGCTACCTCACTTAGATAGCGTCATCAAGTAGTCATACGGTCATAGAGGGGCAGGGACCGGCAAAATCACAAGTTTACAAACCGTATCTATTCCGTATATTGAATAGACGGCTCAAGTACGAACAGTGGACCTTTTACCTTGCTGACGCTTCTTCCCAGTCCCTGTTTCTTTCTATATATACCTGCCAATTCCCCTACCTGGACCTGCAGAGTCTGACCCGTTTTCAGCCTCCTTCCTTTGCGAACGGATTGCAGCGTTCACATTGCTCGAAGAGCCTTTCTCAAGTGTACTCAGTGTACTCCAGACTTTGAATACAACAATATAAATCTACGGGCAATATGACACAAGCTCAGTTTACCTTTGCCAACTCCAAGGAGAAGGTCCCTGGTAATGGCACCTTGCATCCCGAGTTCTCAATAACTGCGAGTTCTTCTACGGATATCTGGGCGAAACCGCCCTCAACGGAACGCTTCAATGCACCAATCCTCTATCGCAGTGTGCCCTTGAAGTCATTCAAGAGGGCTCGAGTCGCTGTCAATGCCAATTGGCAGCAAAAATACGACCAAGGTGGCCTCATCCTGGTCTCGACTGCCGCAGACGGAACCAAAAGATGGGTGAAAACCGGCATTGAGCTCACGCACGGCAAACCTCATTTGAGCACTGTCGCGAAAGATCGTTGGGCGGACTGGAGCTTGCTTGGCATCCCTTCTGGCGGAGCAGCAGCAACCATCGAAATCGTCAGGGAGGCAGACGAGAGCTTGTGGATTTACCTGGTCGAGGGTATCCAGAAGTCTCCCCTCCGTGAGGTTACATGGTTTTTCGAGGAGCAAGAAAACGTTGAATGTTGGGTTGGCGTTTATGCTGCGAGGCCATCAAGCGAGGGAGGTGACCTGGTGGTCAACTTTGGACATCTGATTGTCGATCTGGCCGAGTGATATGGATGTATTCAACATTTACATGTATGAAATGGACGTGTATACGGTAGGCGAGCAATGTCAGCGAACTCCACAGGACCCTTTCGTCCATGCAATGAGTTCTCCTAATTCTGATTTGTTGAGTTTTTGTCCAAGACTTGAGTGTTCCATCCTAAGAATTCAGGGTGACTCACTCGTATCTAAGCGGTCGAAGTTCTGAGAAGGATGTGACACTAGTGAAAGTGGTTGAGAGTATTACCCGTTTGAGGCAATAATCCAGGGCTGACACCACGCACGGGCAATTCTTCCAGGACCAAAAGCTCAGATAGGAACCGTCGTTGACCCACTCATGTTTCTCTCGTCATAAATTATCTCGTGATGCTGTACTTTCTACTCCGTATCGTCCATGATCCGTGGCTGTGAAGGATGATATGGTATGTCTTTTGTGCAGCTTCAGATTGTATCCCTAAAAGAGCCCCATAAAACTGACCAAAAAAAATCGTCTGATCTATAAGCCTCTCGGTGACTCCATTGACTCTCCGAGGGCCTCATGCTGCTTTCATACCTTGTGCTGCCTGAGATACCCCATAGGTTCCACTTGGGTCTCTCTTCTCTCCGGGCAGCTGGCGGTCAGGACTCGAGACCTCCGACGAACACAAAGTTATGTGATGACTCAATATTTACCTAAGCTTCATTTTGCGCAAAATACCTACTCTACACCATACTTAGCCTACTAGTAGGTCAGATATTATTATTACTTACTGTGCTCTGTAGGGTAGTACGCTAGGTTGTACCGTTGTAGATATCCTGTCGGACCGGCTGCGGCGGGTAATTTCATGATCTTATCATATCAGATGGTACTACTCATCCTGATTGCCACTCGATTAGAATGTGACTCGACTCTCTCCCGCATTCCTGCAAGACCCGAGTCCAACCCGACTTTCACCCCCACTTATCATCATCATACTACGCTTGTCCTACCGGCAATTCGATTTTCGTCTTGTTCAGCTCTGTCTTGTCATGATTTATTTGACTGTTTTCTGATGATCCACCAGGATTCCAGATCTCGATAATTCCTCCCGTTCACCGATTTCCGCATAACCTGAATGCCGAGGGGCAAGCGCCCTGACGTCTTATCGATAACCACGCCTAAAGGGGTTATGACAGACTTGACAGTTCATGAACACAAGTATCGTGCAATTGAGAGCAAGACTTTCCAATATCTTGGTGTTTCGGGAGCCACATTTCCAATTGGAGCCCCGGGCGTCAAGCCCATAGGCTTTTCCGGATCTAGGTAATATTGCTGCAACCCACGTCGACGTGCATAAGTGCGCCTGTACTAGATCGTGTCGCGCGGCTCGAATCAGATAACTCGAAAGGATCGTCAGACCTCCTGACTCGACGACTGGGTCTTCCTGTGCGGCAGGCATAGACTCATAGCTGTGTTGTGAGATCTGTTACTCATGAATTCGGTACCCGACTCGAAGCATCCCGGACCTTTCTGATTGTTTTCTTTTCTTCCTTTTTCTTTACTGGGATACCCTTGGTTCTTCTACTATTTGCACATTGCTTTTTCTTCAGGTGGATCGACTGGCTCGGACCACGAATATCCTCGAACTTCAACTCACGCATATCTCGGTGTGGTCGCTGCTTCGCCGCTCGGTGCCTTACTTCGGTTACGGGTTGTTGACCCTGTTACACATTCACACTCCCTCTTCCTCGAGACCAAGTTTTTGTCGGCATCCATAAATGGACATCGCTTGTACAGAAGCAATAGATCTAGGTTCCTCTCTGACATCTCGGTTCAAGCGAAATGCCCCTTCTCGATCACCGAACAGGTCCCTCTTACGGCACAATCGACCAGATGGAACGACACAGCGATGATGAAGGAGAACAGTTCCTCCAGGGACAGGATGATACTGGCGGGTTCAGTAGTGACATAGCGTCGATTTCGGAAGAATCCGTGCAGGAAGGCGTTAGAAAAATCGAGGCGATCAACCTGACTTGGACTGCGCGGTCTCTGATCATAGCCTATGTTAGGTTCGTTCATATCAGACATGCACAGCGCGTCTTGTCATACTAACGTATTCGAACAGTATCTTTCTCATGTCGTTTTGCACGTCTCTAGAGGGCCAGACTGTCGCCTCACTCGGAGCATATGCAACGAGTGCTTTCAGCAAGCATTCCTTGATATCCACGGTTTTGGTCGTCCAGAATGTGGTCAACGGTAAGTTCTGTCACCGTGCCGGTCGATTAATCTGCAGTGCAACCAACTGACATCCCGCAGCTGTCATCAAACCTCCGATGGCGAAAGTCGCTGATGTCTTCGGTCGCTTTGAAGCATTCTGTGTCAGCATTCTCATATACGTGCTTGGATACATTCAGATGGCCGCCTCCACCAACGTGCAAACGTATGCATCTGCTCAAATTTTCTATTCCGCCGGTTCCACGGGTCTCCAAATACTTCAACAAGTTTTTATTGCTGACAGCAGTAATTTGCTGAACCGTGCATTTCTGGCGCTGCTACCTGAATTCCCTTTCCTCGTGACTGTGTGGATTGGGCCGACTATCGCGGACGCGGTGCTGAAGCACGCCTCGTGGCGCTGGGGCTACGCAATGTGGTCGATTATTCTGCCTGCCTCTTTCCTGCCCTTAGCACTTTCCTTGCTGCTGAATCAACGTAAGGCAAGGAGGCTCAACCTCATTAAGTCGAAGTCTCGGTACCGTGGCGGCTTCTTTGCTGTATTGCGCCGTACATGGTATGACTTGGACATGGGCGGCTTGATCCTATTATCCGCGGCGGTTACGTTGATCTTGGTCCCTCTTACACTTGCTGCGAACTCCAAGAATGGCTGGAAGACTGACAGTATTGTTGCAATGATCGCCGTCGGCATACTCTGTTTGATCGCGCTGCCGTTCTGGGAAAGCTCCAAAAGACTGGCTCCCAAGCCGCTTCTGTCCTTGCATCTTCTTAAACAGCGGACTGCTCTTGCTGGCTGCACCCTTGCATTTTGGTATTTCAGTGAGTGCTACTGTTCCCTTACTCGAGACGTCTCTCAAATTATGCTGACGCATCTCAGTGGCGTTTTATTTCTCCGTTCAGCCCTACTTTTATTCCTATCTCCAGGTTGTTCAAGGTTACGATGTCGCTACCGCTGGCCGGGTTACTCAAACATTTGCCTTCACTTCGACAATTGCTGCCTTTGCGGTCTCGATATTGATTAAATACACTCGGCGATATCGGATATTCGTCACTGCTGGTTGCGTGGTCTATATCGTCGGAATGGTGCTGATGATGGTAACCCGTCACGAAGGAAGTACGCCGACGCAAATCGTAGTGACTCAGGTCATCGTCGGTATTGGTGGCGGGCTCCTCAATGTTCCAGTACAGTTGGGAGTCCAAGCATCAGCCAGCCATCAGGAAGTTGCCGCGGCCACAGCCATGTTTCTGACGTCCATGGAGATGGGCGGCGCGGTTGGTGCTGCACTCTCGGGAGCTGTTTGGACCCATGACATTCCACGCAAGCTTCGACGTTACCTTCCTGAGGAGAGCAAAGGAGATGCGGATGCAATTTTCGGCAAGATAACGAAGGCGCTCTCATACCCACTCGGATCACCGGTCAGGGTCGCTATCAACCAGGCTTACCAGGAGACATTCAAAAAGCTTCTGATTCTAGCTCTCATTGCTGTAATACCATTGATACCCTTGAGCTTGGCGATGGAGAATTACAAACTTGATAAGGTGAATGATGATACTGTCCTTACATTTGATCAATGCTAACTGCTCGACTAGATGACCGAAGAACCTCGGGTTGAACCGGTCCCCACTGAAGAGGAAGAAATCGAACCGGCTAGACATGTCAAACGAACGTGAAAAGCCTTAATTTCCTCGAAGACAACTATAGCTATGCTGCTGGATTCAGCAGTGCCATGAATTGTACGAGCTTATGCGACGCAAGAACTTCACCAGGCGAATGAAATATGACCTGGAAATTACCATTGAATGACACGAAGAAAACAAGGCTTGCATCCGTCAGCAACCAACTATGCATTTTTATCGGCGTAATGGATTAAAGTGTACATATCACATTGCAGGACCCTGGTATGCTCCGGCTAGAGCAAATTTCGTCTCGGTTACAATTTCCGAAGAGAGAGATTGTATGAACGCGAAGGGATTGTCATGATATCTATATAGACGCAGTTACGAACAGAATGATTAGACGACTACTACTTATCACCGAGTCTCTTTATTGTATCTGTGCATTAACCGGTGCCGTATCCAGGTGCAGTTCGCCTGAGCATTACAAGGACGATGAACGATAACGGCCAACATAGCGAAGTTCCATTTCGGAGCCTAGATAATTCGCTGAACGCCAGCGACTGCATTTCTAATCAAGGTTACAGAACGATTCTTATCCTCTGTTGGTTAGAATCGGCTTATGCAGGTCTGAAACGTGGCTGTATGCACGGTAAATGACACCTCACGAGGAATCGGTCTACGTCTGTTCTCTCGACAAGGGTCGGAAGATGATCGGTCATGCATCGGACGATATATAGAGTGGGAGGAGATGGTTCTGGAACTCCCGTATGCGTCCTGTGTCATCTCTGGTCATTCTTGATTCAGTGTTTAGCTGTAGATAGGAACTTAGCCTGGGATTTCTAGAAGGACGGTCACTCCACGCAGGTATTCTTTGCACCTTGAGTATCCTCCTACGGCTATCGTCCACCGGATGAAGCTCGCTCCCGAGCTAGATGCGCAATGTCACAGCTTCAAACCCTCATTCTAGCTTGTTTGAAAGCCAATAGGGGTCAGTCTTTAATGGTTGATTGTCTTTTAAATGACTGGTTACGGCGCTCGACATGCTGGCGAGTGCACTCGATTCGAAGCTGGAAGTCTCTAGTCAGATAGGTAGTTGGAAAAGGACCAGTGAGGAGTTATAATAAGCTCATACAGCATGGAGCTCTGGTAAAGGTAGATGGCCAATTCAGGTTGGTTATTGGCGAGTCCAGGCGCTAGATGGCACAGCTGTGTAACAGCACAGTTGGATACGGATGGACGATGACCTGCTGTTATTATTTCTGCACACTCGCAGACCTTCGGAAGCAGCCTTTCATTTGAATGGTTGCAGCAGAAAATAGAAGTACAAAAATATCAAGAGTGATTGATTTCCCGAGGCGGTTACAGTAGTTGCAGTGTGACCATCACCATTGCTATTGCTGCCCTTTGTGGTGCTCCCTCTTTTCTTGCCTGTGGAGATTTTTGGAGATTTCCGACGATCATGACTCAAGTTTGACCCGATCCATAGCCTAAATTATACTAAATGGTCGAACCGAAGGACGAGCAACGGTCCAGGCAAATATGGAGGCAATGGCGGCATCTGACTGGCCGAGAGAGTGTAACTGAACTCTGGCGTGCTATTTGACACCTCGCGTAATTTTGCTTTGTACCAATATCTTCGCACTCAGAACACAGAGGTTCGCATTACAGTGGCACTGCCTCTCTGCTCAATCCATTGAATAGTGCCAGAGAGCTGTTGCTTGGTGTTAATTCACCTGTTTTTCGAAAAGAAACCGCAGAAGCATGAGCGTGGGGTCGTCTCCGAGTGAATACTTCTCACACCTCCGTCTTCGCTTGAGAGATACAACATTAGTACGGGGTCAGAATCGAATGCCAGGGGGTAGGAATAGACAAATAGGAGCGCAAGTTGTGTTCTCTCTGCTTCAGAATATCAGATTGATGACATCTGTTGGCATGATGAAACTATGATATGACGAGAGTGAAACCTTCCTCTATATCACGATGATTCTCCTCATTCTTGTTGATCAGTTCTTACCATATGGCAACCGTCAACAAAGTTGCAGATGTAGATGCCGGCAACTGAAAGTAGTGGTTATCATGAAAGCAGCCGAGAGATTTTCATGGAAGTCGACCGCCCTCGGGATAGGTACAGCTTCCACTACCGTGCCTTAGTACTTACCTAGGTAGCTAGAGTTACTGTACTTGGGGACTGTAGCTGTTACTGTAGTTGCTCCGTAGAGTACCTTAAGACTAGACTGTGAGATTGCTAGACTGTCGAGACCGAGCACTGGCTTTATTCTCCTCTCCTCCTCCACTTCTCCCGCCCGCCCACATTGGCTGGCCCGACCACCAGTCAACTCCTCTTTCATTCACGGATACTCACTGAACTGCCTTAGCTTACCTTTCACCGCACACCACCACCATACCATACATACTCTCTCCCTCTCTCTTACACACTCACACTTAATCTGCTGGCTGTCCTCCTCCCCATCAACTCACTGTTCTTCATCTCCAAATAATTATTTCCATCTCATTTTCTGTCTTGACCCTCCCTTCCACCACTACCTCTATCCCATTCATCACCGTCCATCATTATCTAGATTCTGCCGTCTCCATTTGATCTCCTTTTTGGCGATCCTCCTCACCGCGCTTTCCTCCCTATCTGTTATACTTTATCCACCCTCGCTCCCCATCGCCGTTCTTGAGCCCGAGGATCAGCTGGAACAGTTTTTAACGCTCTCGCTCTCAAAAGACCTTTTCTATATCTACAGTTTGCAATATGGTTGTAGCGACAATTAAGTGCGTTGATTTACCCTCATTGCTTTCCTCCCTTCTATCTTCACAATCACCTCCCAACCCTTTCCCCTCTTTAATTTTCCCCCTTGTCCAAAGGACAGTCCAAGTATCCCTGCATATCAATCATTGCTAACGTTCTTCCGTTATCTACAGGTGTGTCGTCGTTGGTGATGGTGCTGTGGGAAAGACATGTCTTCTCATCTCTTATACAACAAACAAGTTCCCCTCAGAATATGTCCCGACTGTCTTCGACAACTATGCGGTTACTGTCATGTAAGTGACATCTAACTCTAAATTCTGCATTGTCAACTCCTTGCGATGCGACCTCGTCCTCCATTCTTCACCATGCCTCCCTATAGTCGAGACGAGCACCGTGTGGGATTTCGTCATTTTTTCAGCAACCAAGAAGGCTATCATCAACTAACTCGGATTTGCCTGCTATAGGATCGGCGATGAGCCTTATACCTTGGGATTGTTCGATACCGCCGGTCAGGAGGATTATGATCGTCTCCGCCCCCTTTCCTACCCTCAGACAGATGTCTTCCTGGTCTGCTTCTCGGTGACCTCTCCTGCCTCGTTCGAAAACGTCCGCGAGAAGTGGTTTCCCGAGGTGCACCACCACTGCCCCGGTGTGCCCTGTCTGATCGTCGGTACCCAAACTGATCTTCGGGATGACCCTGCCGTCCGCGAAAAGCTCGCCCGGCAGAAGATGCAACCCATCCGCAAGGAAGATGGCGATCGTATGGCGAAGGAGCTGGGTGCTGTAAAATATGTCGAGTGCTCCGCTCTGACACAGTACAAGCTTAAGGATGTCTTTGATGAGGTTTGTATCGGCTGCGATTCCAACTGGATAAGTCACATCGGACGCTGACTCGGATTCCAACCATAGGCAATTGTTGCGGCCCTGGAACCTGCCCCGAAGAAGAAGTCCAGATGCGTCTTGCTGTAGACTCTTCCGTCCAAAATCTTCTGTACATCAAGGCGATTCAGGTCGGTCCAATCTGGAAGAACATTTTCGCATTGAGAGTATTTCATTGACACTCGATTCAGATTTATCGAAGAGTGCCACAGGTTTATGGAGTTTCGGAAGCCTGCTTTCCCCTTTCCCAGCTACAGGGTCACTGCTTACTCGATTTACGTCTCACTGTAATCTCTCGATGTCTTCTCTGCGCGGTACCACTCTCTTCGATACAATGATCCATTCCTATCCCCAGCTTGGCCATTTCACACGATACTTTTGATTCCTTGAATCTTCGCCCTTGTGCCGATCATCATACGCGCCGCTATATCCTCTTGCGGCA
The DNA here is from genome assembly GCA_011319215.2 of Scortechinia acanthostroma. NCBI lineage: Eukaryota > Fungi > Ascomycota > Sordariomycetes > Coronophorales > Scortechiniaceae > Scortechinia > Scortechinia acanthostroma. The sequence goes on from JAABUG020078805.1 coordinate 52,191, forward strand.
AGCTGACACCTTTCTCTTCTACTCGCTTACTGCGGCGGGTTCATCTCTCTTTCTCTGCTCTATTGTCCCCTACCTCTTCTCAATGTCCGTGCTCTTTATCGTGCTTCATCAAAACCATTCTTGATCCTCGATTTTCATTACCCCAGGTTCCTATTAACCTCATCGTCTCTATCGGCGTTGGAAGTCAGGGCGTCGTTGTTTTGGCTGGCTGATGATTCTGATCTGTTTTCAGACTTTTTTTTACCTTTTTCCCTGCTTGATCTGTCGCTTCTTGTCACCAAATATTCCCTCCTACTTCGACTACATGCTTTGACCCTCTTCATGACGCTTTATTATGATTTTCGCAAGACAAATGGAACTAGAGCAGTACAGATGACAAAGATACAATTAAGCAAATGACATGAGCTGGGTGAATTCCTCTGCGCTGCGTTCCTCTACTTAGCCTTCGCGTTGACGGATTGGCTTGGTCGAGTTGTACGTAAGCATCGATCTTCCGATGCTTAAGTAGTGTAAAGCGCTTTTAGTGGGTATGTAGCAGGCAAGCGAAGAGCAAGTGAAATTGGGTCGTTAACGTCATTCAATTGTGTCATGATGCCACTCTATGTACTAACTACTTCGTATTCTCCTGCGGGATTACTCGACTTGCGACTGTCCTTCAGCCACGATCAACCGCATGGCAGTCAGAGGTGCACCTTGAGCGTTATAATTCGTCCTTTGTCTCCGTCGCTTCGTTGACAATCTCCTCCGGAGATACCTGACCATCAGCCTTGCGTCCGTACCAACCGCCGAGATCCTCGCCCGCGCCGGCCTTGACGATACTGGTGATAATTTCAAAGGCGACCTGCGCCGCAGCCAGAGCGGTGGTCTCGCCCATGTTGTCGTAGCTGGGGGAGACCTCGACGATATCCGCGCCGACAATGTTCAGCTTCTCAATGCCGCGCAGGATGCGGATGAACTCGCGCGTGGTCCAACCGCCCGGCTCCGGGGTGCCTGTTCCCGGCGCGGTGGCGGGGTCCAGCACGTCGATGTCGACGGATAGGTAAACGGGCTGCTCCGGGTTGAGGCCGATGCGCTCGATGATCTTGTCCACGATGCCCATCGGGCCCAGCTCGTCGATGTCGTCGGCGTGGATGCGCATGAACCCTTGCTCGGGGGTATTGGGGGCGGTGTAGTCGCTGTCGTCGACGCCTGTGAGCCGCGTGCGCAGACCGGCGTGCGCGGACGTCGAGTTGCAAATCAGGCCCTCGCGGCTCGCCTTGTGGAAGAAGCTGCCGTGGTTGAAGTGCGACTGTTCGGATGTCCAGTAGGCCGAGTACCGGATCGGATTCCACGTGTCCAGGTGCGCGTCAAAGTGCAGCACTGTGATGGGCTTCTGGTAGATCTGGTACAGGGCGCGCAGAGCCGGCAGCGCAACGCTGTGGTCGCCGCCCAGCGTCACTAGTTTCGCCTTGCCGGCGGAGATGCCCTTGACGCCGTGCTTGGAGTCCGCGGGCGTCACGGCCGGCCGGGACCCGAGTTCCAGGAAGGCTTCGTACATCTGGCGCTCGGCCAGGCCGTTGTCGAACGGGGTGATGGGGATGTCGCCGCAGTCTTTGATTGTTGCCCAGGAGCTGTATGGATTGATGCCTGCGCGCGTGTTGTAGCTGGTGCCGGCCATCTGGCGGGCGCTGGCGGCGCGAATCGCGCGGGGACCGAAGCGGGCGCCTGCGATTATATTATTAGATGACCCTGCCATTCGCACATGAATGGTTAGCAACGTACCAGGTCTGTAGCTGACGGCTGTATCGAAGGGCGCGCCGATCACGGCGATATCGTAACGCTCATCAGGCTCGACCAGACACTTGACGGGCTTCAAGTGGGCGAAGCTGGCAATACCGGAAAATGTAAACTAGAGACAATGAGCATCGTATGCGTCTTTTTTTGTCGTCACTCATACCTCCTGGTCCCATTTCTTCAGCAATTCTTCCCGCAAACTCTCGGGTACAACTTCGGCATCGTCGTGATGGGCGTGGGCCAGGACCGTCCCCGCCAAAGCCAGCAGGCCGACCAGAGTAGTCTTCATAATGGTGTATTAGAGAAGCGCAGATGGCAAGAGGCTGAGAAGAAGAGGATGCGACAGCGACAAGAGAAACTTGGCTCTTAATATGGTCTCCAATTCTGCAGCAAACCGGGGCTAACTCGGTGATTTTATCGAATCATGGAGAATCATAATGCTTCTATCTTTCAAATATTCTTCTTTTCTGTCATATATGATATCAACAAATCACAATCAATCCTCTGGTTCTTTTTCCATCGATGGCAGCCCCGCTGCGCTGTTGTTGAGAATGGACCAGGGAAAAGTGGGCATCTTCTTGGTGATGGAACTGGAAGTCGTGCAGACTTTCCCTTCTGGTCCGTCCCAGACTTCCAGTGACCACTGCTTAGACGCTGGTCATTATTGGCTGCGTCGGATAACTCCAATTTCAACTGTATCATAGGTTGATAGTTATCTACCTCTGCACAAGCTCCATCTAGTCTACAGTGGTTTGTTTGTTCTCTTTGGCTGCCACTCAGTATGCCATGCGTCGTGTTGTTGTAACGGGTTTGGGCGCAGTCACACCTCTGGGTGTAGGTGAGTCGATACCATCACTCTAATTTCCTACATGCCAGCACATATTTGCACCTGCACTAGACGTCTTCACGTCGGTGTTGGGGAGACTATTTCGTCGCTTTTTGATTTCTCTCTCTGCCTCGGCCTCCATCGGGTTCCCTTCCCCACTCCTCCGATTCACCAGAAGAGGAAGGTCTTTGCATGCCGTCAATACCGGAACTTTGCACCGATGGCTAATACCGTCACTTATTCTTGTTTTGATGTGTAGGCGTCCGTCGCACCTGGAAACGCCTGCTGGACGGTCATTGCGGTATTGTCAATGTGAAGCACCGCGATGCTCGATTCGCGGACTTGCCTTGTCAGATTGCCGCTGTGGTACCTGCAGGTCCCCGGCAGGAGGGCGGCTGGACGGCTTCGGAATGGCTAAGCAGAGATGTACGTGATGATCTCGTCGTCTCTTTCTGATTGATAGAGTATTGTGCTGAGGGTAATGGATTTGGTTGGCAGGATGAGCGGAAGATGGCTCGGTTCGCTCAGTATGCCATGGCTGCCTCCGAGGAAGCGCTGGAAGATGCCGGTTGGAAGCCTACGGCGTTCGAGGACAGAGAAGCTACGGTGCGTGATGTTGATGTTTTTGGTACTTACTCGAGCGCCGCGCCTGATGATGCATCTAGGGTGTTTGTCTGGGTTCCGGGATTGGGAACTTTGATGAGATCTATGACACGGTTGTGGCGTATGACAAGGGGGTTGGTACTTCCGTTCATGAGCCTAACGGTCTTTTTGTTGACGATGTCTCGTGCAGGGCTACAGAAAGGTATCTCCGTTATTTGTCCCAAAGCTGCTGATCAATTTGGGCGCGGGTCATCTCTCTATGCGGTATGGATTTATGGTGAGTGATTGCCCTGAATCAACCACTGTACGAGACACTTATTTCGAAAGGGCCCCAATCATGCGGTGACAACGGCCTGCACGACTGGAGCGCATTCGATTGGTGATGCAGCTCGTTTTATCACGTGTGGTGATGCGGACGTGATGCTCGCTGGCGGTGCCGAGTCTTGCATTCATCCATTGGCTATTGGCGGCTTTGCTCGGGCAAGAAGTCTCGCCACTGATTTCAATGATACCCCGGAAAAGGCGTCGAGACCCTTTGATGCAGACCGGAAAGGATTTGTGGTCGGTGAAGGCGCGGCCATGCTAGTACTAGAGGTGGGTATCTCTTCGAGGACATGAAACATCAACTGGCGCTGACTAGAGTCTTTTTGTCGTCTGTTAGGAACTGGAGCATGCAAAAGCCAGGGGTGCTCGCATTTACGCGGAGCTGAAAGGCTACGGCCTCTCCGGCGATGCCCACCATATGACAGCGCCTAAGGAGAATGGCCAGGGGGCATTGATGGCGATGAAGAAGGCTCTAAAAAATGCAAAACTTCCGCCGTCTGCTGTCGACTATGTCAATGCACACGCTACATCAACTGTGGTTGGGGATGCCGCGGAAAATGCAGCGATCAAGTCTCTCCTCCTCGGCCCTGGAGGGAAGCAGAACGCGGCTGAGATCAATGTCAGCAGCACAAAAGGGGCTGTAGGGCATTTACTCGGTGGCGCAGGTGCTCTTGAGTCGTTATTCACAGTTCTTGCTATCGACGAGGTGTGTAGGACCCATACTCGAGCAATGTGCTTTACTGATTGTTGATCGTTAGAATGTGATGCCACCGACCATCAACTTGGACCGTCTGGCGGAAGGCTTTGACTGCAACTACGCCCCGAACCAGGCACAAGAGCGTCAGATCACAGTAGCTCTAACAAACAGCTTTGGATTTGGAGGGACGAATAGCAGTCTGTGTTTCTCGAAGCATGGATTATAGGCACATGGATCAAGAACGCAGTTACAGCACTGGATACATCGAAGGCCATCCATTCGACACCAGCTCCGGTCGATCTTCTATATAGTAAAGCATAATGTACAATATCAACCATTGAGAACAACTCTCAGGTACTTGGCTTCAATAATACTAGCAACTATTCTGAATTGAATTTGTCCCATTGTTCCCACTGTGCTTATCATGACTGATATCCTCACGTGATCGTCCCATGTGGAGGCCCGACCTGCTCAATTCCGGAGCCAGACAGCCAAACCCGCCGCAGCACTTGAACCTATCAACACACTATCGACCACCCTCTGCTCATCAACGGTCGGAATTCACATCACTGGCTTAGTCGGGCTGTTCATCGCACTCGAGTTACGGACCAACTTTTGTACGCGCTCGATCATGGCTACTAACGGTGAATCTGGTCGAGGTACGTGGGCTATGTCACGAGATACGACTGTTGGGGTGATGCACGCTAATTGGTGGTATTCTGTACAGCGTCGTCGGTCGCTTCGAACTCGGGCAGCTTGGTGGACGCGTCGGGGTACAAGTACTCCGAGGAAGATACGAAACCTACGAAGATTAAATTGAAGAAGGCGGCTAAGTCGGCCAAGGCGAAGAAGGCTGCTGCTGGTAGGTTGTATACGCTTGGATACAAGATGGAAGGCTAATATGCTTCCAGAAGTACCCGAATCGCCCAGCTCGTCGCCCATACTCCCCGAGATCGATGAAAAGACCATGGCTGCGTTCCCGACGGGCAAGCCCCGCGAGGAAGACAGTTTGGAGACGGTGATATGCAAGACGTGCAAGAGGCCGGTCCTCAAGCAGAATGCGGTCGAGCATATCCGCGGCTGTATCCGGGCGAAGCAGGAGAAGGCGCGGCGGAAGAAAGAGGCGCGCGATGCGGCGAACCGGGCCAAGGAGAAGGATAAGGACGGGGACGACGACGGCGCGGGCGGCGACAAAGATGGGGACGATTCGATCAAGGCGCAGAAGGGCGCGAAGAAGAGCGCCGTCAAGGGCATGGCGGAGGACGGGACGAAGAAGGGCAAGAAGCGCAAGACCGAGG
>JAABUG020079916.1:0-57701 GCA_011319215.2 Scortechinia acanthostroma
ACCCTATTGATAGCTTCAGGCAATCATCAATTCATTTTTACAACATAGCGAGTTCGAATCTGGAGGAATCTCTTGGGTGCCAAGGCAACTAAGCTACATACAGTCAAAGAATCATAGCTTGCTTGACGGTCCGGTGGTATACGACGCTCCTAGCTTCAACATTTCGGCGGCATCCTGGACCATCTCGCGCACAATGTCACCTGCAGGCTTGATCTCCGAGATGCTGGCCGAGACATCGCCCATGAGGAAGGGCATATCGACCTCCTTCTCGTTCTCCAGGTCGTGCATCATGGGCACGACGCCCTTCGCCGTGAGCTCGGCGATCTCCTGAGGCCGCTTTTCCCAGTCCTTGATGTATTCATTCGGCAGCATCCGCAGCGGCCGGCCGGTGACGACCAGCGTCCGCTTCGTCTCGCCGTACCGGGCCCGGACCACGGCCTCCTTGTGCATCCGGCTAGCACCACTCTCCTCGGACGCCACGAACCGCGTACCCACCCAGACGCCGGACGCACCCAGCATCAGCGACGCCGCCAGGCTGCGCCCGTCGTTGATGCCGCCCGCCGCCACAACCAGGGCCGGCTGACCCGTCAGCGGGCTCTTGTACCGCTTCGCAACGTCCACGACGGCCGGCACGAGGACGGAGAAGGGGATGTCGCCCGTATGCCCGCCCCCTTCCCCACCCTGCGCACAGACAATGTCCACACCGCGCTGCAACGCCTTCTCCGCGTGCCTCGGGGCGCCAACCATATTCATAACGAGGATCCCAGCCTCATGGAGCCGCTTGATGGTGCGCTCGGGCGGCACGCCCACGGCAGACACGAAGAGCTTAGTCCCATGCGAAATGACAACCTCGATGAGCTCGTCGAGCTGGCCGTGTGTGTAATCGTGGTTCGTGGGGCGGGCGCCGCCGCCGACCTGCGGCAGGGCCAGGTCCACGCCGAAGGGAAGAGATTTGTCGCGGAGGAGCGATTTGAGCTCCGTGAGCATCTCCGAGAGTTGCTGGGGGGTGTAGCCCAGCCCGCCGATGGTTCCTAGCCCGCCTGCGTTGGAGACGGCGGCGGCGAGGGGGGCGCCGGATGCACGAGCCATACCTGCCAGCAGGACGGGGTGCTGGATGCGGAGGAGGGAGCAGAGGGGCGTGTGAACGGACATTTTGCAGTTTGCCTTGGATAGTCGCTTCAAAACCTGTATGCGTTGTCTTGTGTCATCACCCACAGCTATCGTACTGAGTGAAAGTGTGGTACAGAATGTGCCTAGAGAATGAAAGTGAATACTTAGGGTGAGACGGTCAATAAATGGTAAGGGATCAAGGAGACAGAGGGGCCATGTCAATTAGCGTTATTGACCACATATATATACAGAGATAGCTCTCATGAGCTCCAGAATTATGGCACACCTTTGATACTACTACAGAGTAGGAGATGAAGCTGTTGTGCCTGAGTAATGCGGGGAAGCGGAGGTCCCGAGCCGGACCGAGGCAGAACCCACAGGCTACGAGCGCCATCACTCGACAATCAACAATCAACCATCTATCATCTACCCCGTTTTCATTACGTCCTGGTTCATGTAGTCACGGCCTTTCAGATGCCATTCAGTTTCATATATCCGATATGCGACAAAGACGCCAAGATTAGACGTTCTTGATCATCAACGGAATGTCGAGTCCGCCGCTAACTCGTGAGCTGGATGATTTGCCTGGCCCTCGAGCTCATGCGCGGTACTGCGACCATCCAGTTCACCTCCCCAATTTTTATAATCTGTGACGGGGACCACCTGTGGCTCGTGGACGACTGGTTGACGTTTGGTTCGGCGGCTGAAAAGCCACCAAACCAAGACAGCGATGAGGGCTACTCCAGCTACGCCGCCGACTACGCCTCCTGCAATGGCTCCTGTGTTTGACTTGGAGGATCTTTCAGAGGGTTGAGCCGATTTTTGCGTCGGTGATGTTGAGGATGTAGAGCTCGTCGACGGTGTGGGTGTGGATGTTACGGAGGAAGTCGATGTCGCAACCGATGCTGGAACGCACATTAGCACTCAACTAAAGATTCCGGATGTTCTGCAGCACGTACCCTTCCCCGAGGAGACAACCGGCAACAAAGTCTCAGAGCTATCAAAGGTATACCCCGGCACCGCGCAACCATCACTGTGCGAACTCGTCCCAAAGGCCGTTGTTCCATTCTCACAGCAAAAGTATCCATAGTAACTGTACAAATCCCACGTCTCGTTGGCGCATTTCGGCGTCTCCACGAGCAGCTGTGTGCAGTTCGCGGCGGAGGGGCAGCAGTTCACATTGTACTGGCTTGGACAGTAGGAGCCCCCGGGGCAACAGGCTCGAAATGGGTGGGCGGTGGCACCGCAGTCTACCTCTGTGTCGAGACAGGTGCCGTTCTTGCGAAGCGCGAACCCGGCGGGGCCGTCTAATAGAGACATAGACTATGGACTCCGCGTAGACTGCCGTGAGGGTGTAGAAGCAACGACAATAGGAGAGAGAGAACCGTTTGACCAGGATTGGATACTTGCAAGCTTAGAGGTAGTCGCAGAGATAATACACGAGTCAATGGCGACAGACAGACTTTGGCCCCAACTCGAGAGCAATTGAAGACTTTGCAAATCGCTAAGCTTATGAGGCGCAGGGCTTCAGGGAATGTCAGACGGACCATCAGGGGCTTCCAGCTGTAATATGCACACGGCACCTCATTGGAAAGGCCTGTCTTTAGGCCCGCATTCTACGATATTGCGATTCGCGGCTGGGCTGCAGGGATCGCGAATACAGAAAGAATCTGCGTGAGCACTAGAAAATGGCATTGTCCGCCATACGAGTCACTGAGTCAGTCTAGCCACTTCAGTTGCTGCCATAGAACAGAATCTCATTAGATACTAGACTGGGATGGAAGGGATCGGCGTCGTTGGTCAACTCTTAGCTACTGGTGCCGCCATTCGATCGAATCAGACGGCAGTTGATCGCGTGCTCGAGGGATTACAAGAGCTGTGTATCCTGCATACTCATTGAGTAGACAAAAGAGGGGCAGTACGCTGTGAACGTTTGAATTTGACCTGAGCAGATTCTATCTTTCTCACAAATGCCATAAGACCCACAAAACTGAAGAGGCTAATGTAGCTAAGCCCCAAGTAGCGTCTCGTCTTCCTTCGGAGGAAGCCGCTTGTGTAGCTACCACCATCACCTGCGTCCTGGTCACAGTCCCGGTGACTATGGCAACGTTCTTCGAGGGTCTGGGAGACTTCATCAGCAAACTCGGACTCGCACAGAGATCAAAACGAGCAACATACCCATGCAGAGCTGACGAGTTCCTCATCCCCACCGGGGCTTGCCTCAGTTCATGCGTTATCTCTCGGGTAATGATCGTTGTAGTGATCGTCTTGTAGACTTTTGGATGAGAGGTCTCTGTCGGCCGCGCTTCGTTGGCAATGGGCCCTGGAGGAGGTTGATAACCGACTGCGCCTTGGGGAGCTGTTGCCAGCGATCCTGGAAGGCTTCGTCGGAAGAATCGCGTCGATAAACCGCGCGGGAGGAAGTCGAGGTTGAACGCGGTGACGAACAGGCACGTCAACAGACTGACGGCAAGGAAATTGCCTAGAAGACGGGGAGACGGTAGGATCTTCATCTTGATGGGTTGGCAGTTGTCGTGAAGAGGGACCGGGAGATTGCTGGTGATTTCAACGCGTCTCGAGGCTGCGAGGATGGCCTGGGAAATCAGCTCTCAGGCCAGCGAGGGTGAGAGGACGAGATATGGGCTGCCAATGTTTTGAAGTCTGCTTGAAGTCTGCCATACTCATTGAAGACATGCAGACGCACGTATGAGAAAGATCCATTCTCGAATTCTCGACTATGTCATTCGAATGGTTTTCTCGATTGTCAAGAATGATATGGACCGGAGTGCGAATGAGAAGACCTATCAGAGAAGGAGACACTGGTGACGGCCTTTGGCCTCCAGGCCTCGTGCATTCGATTGGATTGATGCAATCCAACTCACGGAAGATGTGGTATGTGGAATGGAGATCGGAATGCTTCGTGGCCTTCGGCTACAGTCAACAACTCTTTAGTCCAGGTCCATTCGAACGTCTAGATAGTCACCAATGGTAATCTCATGACAGCCTCATAACTACTGCAGATCAAAGCTCAATCCTCTAGACTCTGTCCAGAGATCTGTAATGGTTGATTAGCCGTACACTGGCACATCTGTTTTGGTTCAAGCCCGCTGGCGACATTCTTCAGTGACACAAGCACGTTTTTGACCGAAACAGCAGCATATCGCAGAAGAAAACATGAGATGAGAATCTACTGCCGGTCTCTTCTCTAGAAGTATTGTCTCAGAGTAATCTCTGCCATTCTTGACGGAGGTCCAAGATCATTCGCAACGATGACCAGATCGTATGGCCGTCAATTAGCCAGAAATCTAGCATTTTCAAGTCATTCTGACGAAGGGTTCAGGAAACTCTCTCGTAGTATCCCAACAACGCAATTATCTCTCTGTTCCAGCGAGACAGCACTTGCAGTCTAAAGGTGGCGGTTGTACTCCGTAGGAGTGGTAGAGGTAGTTCTGCCCAATGCGGTATTGTAATTACACCGTCGGGGAAACGCCAAAAGACGCGTGATTCGCGTGGCTCGAGTCAACCGAACAATGACGAAGCTCAGCTTCAACTTCTTCAATTACACGCTCTTTAGGCCATAGCAGAAACAATCATCTCATTTCCATTGCTCAGAGGGAGCAACTTGGAGATAAGAGATTTGCTCACAACAATGGCTACCAACACGGCGGAGGACGTGTTTTTGCAACCCCCAAGGTCTGCTCTTCCGCATCTCTCTCTCAATGCTATAAGATCATGCTAACAGTTGCCCGACAGTGACGAACAGTTCTCGCCTGTGTATCGCGAAATCACACACTACAATCCACTTCATACCTTCAAACTCCCCTCCGGCGATGCGAGACATTACCAGCAACAATATGCCGACTTGTATTTCTTGCGACTCGCAAAGCTGAAACCGGTGGTGGAAGAGGTTGGAATGGACGCATGGGAAGGATTCAGTGTACGATCGCCCGTCTTGCGGCATGGGTTCAGAACACTTGTTGACTGGAAATAGATCGCTGGAGAACGCGCTCGTCGCGTAGAGCGAGTGCTCGATGTCCGACAAGGAGAACTCTGCTGGGTCGCTGGGACGGTCTACATGGACATGCCATTGAAGCCGAATATCCTTGACGACCTGTCCAAAGAGGTTCGTACTCGTCCGTCGTGCTACAGGCTCCGCTGACATCGCCAGAGTCACACCCTAGCCCCTCCGCCCCGTCGCACTTACCAAGATCCCGCTCATCCGGAATGGACTCAAATCATGTTGGAAGACGAGTCGGGCCGGCTGCGATTAACAGGCAATCTTCTGCGGTCAACGCAACTCGCGACAGGAGCCATTATAGCTGTACTGGGGACGGAGAATGCGAATGGTGATTTTGAAACGATCGATATCAGACTGCCTGACCTGCCTCCGCAGCCGCGTCGGTGGGAGCGGGACGAAAACATAGATAAAAAGGAGTCGCGCAAGGGCAAGATTGCTTTTGTGAGTGGTCTTGGGATTACGGGGACATCGAGTGATACGCTTGCGCTGGAACTTCTGACAGACTATCTTCTGGGGTATACAGGGTCGGATGCATCCTCGATCACACGGCTTATCATTGCCGGAAACTCACTTGGGGCTAATGTGACGGCTGAGGCAGCAGCGACGGGCACGGAGCAGGGAGCGGCCGCGAAGAAGAAGTTTGCCCCGAGAAAGTATGGATACGATGCCTCTGCATACAACGCCTCTCCCATCACCACACTAGACAACTTCCTCGCGGAGATCCTGCCCAGCATACCTGTGACTCTCATGCCGGGCGAGAGTGATCCGGCGAACTTTGCCCTCCCTCAGCAGGGAATCCACCGAGCGATGTTTCCACGGGCCAGAGCATACTGTGCTCCACCTCCGTCAGGGGAGGAAGCTCCTGAGCCGGGCTGGTTCGACAGTGTCACCAACCCGTGGGAAGGAGATGTCGAGGGGTGGCGGCTGTGGGGAAGCAGTGGACAGAACGTGGATGATGTCCTCCGGTATCTGGATTTTGCAGACCCTGATGCGTTGGAAGCGGGCGATGGGGACATTGAGGCCAGGATGAGAATCATGGAGGCCATGCTACGGTGGAGATGTGGAGTGCCCACTGCACCTGACACATTATGTACGTTCTTCGCTACAGATCCGGATGATGTACTGACTTTCTCAGGGTCCTATCCTTTCCAGACAAACGACCCCTTTGTAATGCAGTCCTGTCCGCACATCTTCTTCACTGGCAATCAGCCACGGTTCAAGACGGCCGTGCTGGAAGGCGACTCTCCCCTTAGGCTTAACGGAACTGACACCGAGATGACCGACGCGGTTGATAGTGCTGGTGCGCGTGTGCGTCTGTTGTCGATTCCCAAATTCAAGGAGAGGGGGGAGTTGATTCTGGTGGATAGCGAGACATTAGAGGTCGAGGTGGTTAAATTCGGGGCTTTTGCAGGAAAGCAAGAAACCAGTAACTAAATACCAATAGAAGCTACCTCATTGACGTATGTATCACTGCATATGTTAAGATGACTGTTCTCCGTAGTTATCTAGTCTAGTTCTATACATCAAGCGCCAAGACCCGCGCAAAAAGTCATATTTCCTCTCCACTGCTTTATCTACCGATCAAGCAAAACAAAAAGCTGCAGGCAGCAATAGACATAGACCCGACAATAATTCAAACCATAATAATAATAGCCATGCGCCTAAACGCAAAAACCGGTACCCACCCTTCACAAACCCAACCACCAAAAACGACAGACTGACAAGGACCAGCAATCTCCACCTCCAAAGTCCTCCTAGTCCCATACTGCAGCTGGCACGTCCCGCGCTACCACGAATGGATGAAAGATGAGGTACCTTCCCCTCAACCAACCCAGTTCAGTTTATGAGTAAACGATAGACGCATGCTAATGAAAGAAGGAAATCCAAGCCGCCACAGCCTCGGAACCGCTAACGCTCGAAGAGGAGTACGCGATGCAGCGTAGTTGGCGGGAGGATGGCGATAAGTTGACTTTTATTATCTGCTTGCCTGTTCCCCAGCGGAGCTATCAGACTCAGAATGAAACCGAAAGTCAAGAGCAGAGGCAAGGGTCAAAGTCAGAGTCAGGGCTACAGCTACGGCTGATGGAGGGAGATGATGCTCCTGGACGGATGCTCGGCGATATTAACCTGTTCCTCCGGGTTGAGGACGCGAACGAGGACGAGGACGGGACGTCGTCCTCCTCGACCGAGACCAAGATCATCGGGGAGATTGAGCTAATGATCGCCGACAAGGTCCATCAGCGAAAGGGGTATGGGCGGGCTGCTCTACTTGCGTTTCTGCGGTATGTGGTTGAGCATGAGGGGGAGATACTCGCGGAATTTTTGCAAGGGGAGCAGAGCACTACTAGTCTACAAGGCAGTACAGGGGCGAGGTTCTCAGCTCTGAGTGTGAAGATTGGCAAGGAGAACGAGGGCAGTCTGGCGCTGTTTGAGAGTGTGGGGTTCTGCAAGGTGAGCGAGGAGCCGAGTTATTTTGGCGAGTTTGAGTTGAGGAGGAGGCGGAGTGAGTTGTCGAGGGAGAGTGTGGATGAGGCGATGGCGAGGGCTGGTGTTGAGGGGTATACTGAGGTGGTGTATGAGAGGACTGAATGATCTGATATCCATTGAAGCTGTTTCTGAAGCTGTTGATGTCCGTCTAGTGATACTGGTCTGACGGGGTCTCGACACTCCCGTCTACACTTCTCTACACTTCCACGTACCTCAGCATCTGACCACCTTCTAGGCTTCCATGTCATCATGTACATATAGACCATTGATACGAAATAATACTCTTATTGACTCAAGCCTCCAATCAGAAATAGAAATAGAAATAGTATTCTCTACCTCGTCCTACGTCATTAGATTAGGGCTTCCACATCAGGATTAGCGCATTACCCCTCCGCCATTTTCTCCCTCAATTGAGACTGACCATCAACCAGACCGTCAATATCAAGGGCCGCGGGCGAGAAAGCAAAAAAAAAGAAAATGCCCATCCCAATAACAATAATAACCGGCTTCCTCGGCAGCGGCAAAACCACCCTCCTGCTGAACCTAATCCCCCAACTCCCCCCAAGCTACCGCCTCGCACTCCTCAAAAACGAATTCGGCGATGTTGCAGTCGACTCCCAACTCGCCTCAACACAAGCCATCTCCGGCGTCCGCGAGCTGCTAAACGGCTGCATCTGCTGCAACCTCGTCGGGCAGCTCAGCGACGCTTTGAACCAGCTCCGCGACGAAGTCCAGCCCGACCGCATCGTCATCGAGACGAGCGGGAGCGCGTTCCCCGCGACGCTGGCGATGGAGGTGAACCGGCTATCGCGCGAGGCGGATGGGGCGTTTGTGCTGGACGGGGTGATTAGTGTTATTGATGTGGAGAATTGGGATGGGTATGAGGATACGAGTTACACGGCGAAACTACAAGCTAAATACACGGACCTGATTATCTTTAATAAGTGGGAGGGGGTGTCGGAGGAGAGGTTTGAGATGTGCTTGGATCGCGTGGGGGATTTGGAGGTGCAGACGCCGTGGGTTAAGTCGGATAAGGGACGGGTGGATAAGGAGGTTCTGCTTGGGATTGATGGGGCGTTGTTTGCGAAGGAGGATGGTGAGGATGCGTTGCGCTTGACTGACGAGCATGATCATCACCATCGGCATGATCACCAGTCCGAAGTCGAGGTGCTGTCCGTTACGCTCAAGACGGCGCAGGCAGACCAGACCATCGATGTCGCCGCCCTCGAGATGATGCTGCTCGCCGCGCCCAAGGACGAGGTCTATCGCATCAAGGGGACCATGCGCTGTCCTGCCTCGCAACCGCCCGCCGACTCGGGGGATAACCCCGGCGAGAAGAAGCCTGCGCCGCCGCCGACATCCGGCAATGAAGCGGTCCGACACTACATTCTCAACTGGGCCTTTGGTCGCTGGACCTTTACGCCGTCGCAGCTAGTTGCGGAGAACGCCGATCTGGCTGTCGTTGCTCGTCTGACGCTTATTTTGGCCCGGTACGAGTCGGCCAAGTGGAAGAAGAAGCTGAAAGGGGGTGGGTTGATTCAGCTTGGTGAAGGCGCCGAGGGCGAATTGGTGGTCGAACGACTGGTATAACGTTGGTATAACGTTGGTATAGATTAGAGTGTTTGCTTTGTTTCTGTCTCTTTGTACATGAATTGCATTGGAGCTGGCTCCTATGATTCGTGGTCGAAGACGAGCGGCCACGAATATAGATAAAGGTTAGAACTTGATAGATATACAGATGACACCACTTTCTCCATCGAAATGCACTCTATATGGTCAGGATTACCAAAAAAACAATAACTCAAAGATCGATTAGACAATGTGACAAAGTCTAGTCTATCAAGCAAAACAATCAAACACTGGGATACCCGGCCTCCCCATTACTATCCCAAACAAATAAGTACAAAGAGCAATGAATACAATGACATCAAGCAAATACAATCTAATACTCCAGAAGAGCAGTTGCACCGGCTTCGCTCGAGATGTAAATCACCTCGTGGTTGTCCGAGAAGCCGTTGAACCGGGTGGCGCTGCACTTGGTGTAAGCGCCCATCTCCTCAAAGTACAGCCAGTCGCCAACGTCCAAGAGACCAGGCAGAACAATGCGCTGGGTGATGACGTCGATACCATCACAGGTAGGACCCCAGATGGAATAAGCGATGCCCTCTGAAGTCGCAGCATTCAGAGCGGACTGGGCCTCGGAGCAGGTCAAGATTTTGGCCACCGGATGCTGGTGGTCGAAGATGATGTTGGAAAAATTGCCGTACACGCCGTCGTTGAGGTACAGCATGTAGGCATCGTTGGCGGGCTCCTCGGGGTCGCGCACATCGCGGCGGGCAATGACATTGGCCGCCAGGGTAAAGGCACTGGCGACGTAGTAGCGGCCAGGCTCGGCAATGATACGAATGTGAGGCGGGAAATATGTGTCAAGCGCCTCACTCAGGATGCCGGCAAACTTTTCAAACGTGTCCTGGCAGAAGCCACCCCCGACGTCCAGAGTGTGGAGCTCGTGGCCCACCTCGGCGGCCTGGTCAAAGACCAGGCGAGCATCCTGCACGGCCTTGAGGAACGCGCGGGGATCCTCAGCACCGGAGCCCACGTGGAAGCTCACCCCGACGACCTTGAGCTCGAGCTCGTGGGCAAGTTCAAGCAGCTGACGGGCGATGTCCAGGGACGCGCCGAACTTCATGCTGAGCCGGCACAGACTGGTCGAGTCATCGGTGAGGATACGCAGGTAGAGCTCCGCGTCGGGGTAGCAGGCCTTGATCTTGTAGAGCTCGTCGGCGTTATCGAACGTCATTTGCTTGACGCCCACCTTGGCTGCATAGCGCAGATAGGACTTGGTCTTGCAGGGCTGCGCGTAGATGATGCGGCCGGGATCGATGCCTGTCTCCAGGGCCAGGTCGATTTCCGCCTTGGAGGCGCAATCGAAACCGTTTCCAAGCTTGGCCATGAGACGAAGGATCTCCGGGTCGGGGTTGCACTTGACCGCTGCGTCCGTTAGGTTCAATTCTGCCTGAAATGCAAATGCAAAGGGACATACCGTAAAAAGGCTTGACGCGACCCAAGTTCATTTTCCAGCGAAGATGCTGTCGGTAGATCTCCCCCATGTCGGCCACATAAAAGGCATCCTCCTCACCGGGACCGCAGCGGTCCACATCCACCTCGGCGGCGCGTTTCTTCAGGACGTCCAAGACAAGGTTCTTGGCAGCCAACCTAGATTGCGAAAGATCGTCCCCTCCATAATTGCTGAGTTGACTATGATGGTTATGAAAATTATAGTCGTTTTTGTCGTGACAATGTTTTGTCATGCATACTTCAGCAGGTACACAAGCAGTCGGTGCCATAACCATGCGCTGCGACGAGCACGGAACGGTCTTGAAAGTGGTTTATAGAAATAAAAAAGTTGATAGATAAAACACCGAAGTGTCAGAACGCGACTGCGTGTTAAGGAGGACGAAAAGATTCGCAACCGAGGTTGACTGGACCAAGCCTCCTAGACCCTTCCTCCTTAAGAGGAAGAACCTTCAGAGAAGTCCTATGCGGCAGCTCAAAGAGTGCGGGAATAGGTTGGAGGGGCGTCAGGGGGACGTTAAAAAATGGCGCACCGGAGGAGACGGAGGGAGGGGTCAGCAGTAGTAGGTGGTGGAATGTTGTTAAGAGTGTCGCGGAGCCGTCGAGGCGAGACAATTTGACGGAAGGCTAAGGCAGAGGCTGCGAAAGCCGTGATGAGCTGGTGCCTTTGGAACTGGGGAGTTTCCAAAGGCGTAGAGACGCGGTCTTAAAATTGGGAAGTGAAACTTTGTCGCTCGGTGGACAAAGTGAGAGAATTTTTTATATATCCCACAAATGAGATATATCTGATGGAGAGGAGAGCAGCGGTCAGTACCCTTGCAGAAAGAGGTGAGAAACGAGGGCAAGGACGGAGGGGAGGGAAGGTGAGAGATTTTATGGGCGAACGAAGAGGCGCGTGCGGTCTTTTTTTTTTCGCTCGTTCGCCGCCGGCGGTGGTTTTAGGGCAAAGGGCACACGCCAACGAAAGTGGGGGAAGTCGATATGGAGGGCCAATATAGACAGAGACCAAATCAAGGAAATGAAGGAGCAGGGAATAAGATGGGATGCGACTTACCTCGAATGGCAATGGATGGAGAACAGTGAGAGAGAGAAGAAGAGAAGAAGAGGGGAGAAAAGAGGGAACGAGGAAAAGTTGGTGATGGAGGAGACCGAGTCACTAGTGTGGGGACGGACAACTGACGAGTCGAGGACTCGAGGTACCTCCGTACCTAGTCTAGTGAAGGGTCTTTCCGGTACCCCTCTATGACGATGCTGAGGAGTGAGGCATTTCTAGTCCTTACTATGTTACTACTGTTCAATAATACTGCATGCATTAATATCGCTCATTCTATTCGTCCCTCGCCAATTGACTCATCTTTGCTCGTTTGAAACCCAAAATTGCAGCCTGATGCAGGGGGCATCACATTATTATTATTGTTGTTGCTTCGACCTGCATTGCACGTGCACCATCGTCATCGTCATCAACATCTGTCATCATTTGGACCGGATGTTATATTTAGCTCATTATTCACCTTCATAAGGATTCATCCATCTATCAAGGTACCAAACTGCTCCGTATCTCCATCTCAATTCCTCCAGTGCAGGTCTGTCTGTCTATTTATTATCACATAAATTCATACCACCAACGTCGGTTTTATATTTGACTTACCTGTTAACTGATATACACTGGAGCACAAAATACAGAGGTACTGAATGCTCACTGCAATGTGCTAATTACCTACAATCTTAAGATGGGACTTGAAAGTGTCAACAGTCTACGTAAATCCACCTGAACACAGAAAGGGCATCTACGTTGGCATCGAATACATGAGCATTGTTACTGTTTCGCGACCGGCTGTAAAGGCAAAGATGCAGAAGAGTCCTCTACTTAGTTAAGATACGCATCGATCTGCTCCAGCCCGAGGTACTCTTATTGTCAACATCATACAGGGAATAAATATACAATATCTGGCAAGCATAGTCCAGCAGACAGTTCCTTAGATCGAATAACAAAGCTGCGCCAGGCAAACTGAATCCTCAATAATGGGTATATGCGCTCTCAATGGAAGAGAAGGATATAGTTGGTGGCAGGATGCCAACAACCCAAAGTATTACAAAGCATGTAGAAAAACCGAAAGAGAAGAAAGAGGTGTCCGGATTACAACCATAGAACCCACCGTATGCCGGAAATTGCTCCTCGGAAGACATAGCGAAGGACCTTGAAGGCCATGACGATCAACCACACCCACCACAGCATCCCAACAAGCGCCCATTCAAGCATGACGAAGCCTGTACGCCGAAGCCAGCGCAAACGCCGATGCCGCTTCCGCATGCCCTTGTCGAGTTTGTCGCTCAACTGCTTCACTGCAAGCGTACTTGTCGTGTTGAATTCAACGCTGAGATTCTCCGCGTCATCCGCCAGGGCTCGGACTCGCGGGGCAAGAGTATGGTTGACCATGTCTTCCAGCTGCGCCAACTGCGTTTTCAAAGCCGCCGAGGTTTTAGGGAACCCTTCCACAGATCGCTGCAACGTATCATGAGAAGCCTCAAAGCGGCGGAGCAGCGCCGTGGCCGCCACATCGTATTCATGAAGGCGGATGACCTGGGGCACAGGGCCGTCGGGAAAGGCTTTTTGTAGAAAATCTGGCGGCGGACGGCGTATCGATTCGGCCCGGCGTGTGATTTCCCGTGCTTTGATGCCCGACGTCAGAAGCAGCGCTTTTGTACGCTCGATTTCCCTTCTCTCCGGGATACCGGAGTCCACCGAAGTTGAAATGCTGCGATTGGAGATGCTCCAAGTCCTTGACTGGCTTGACGCACCACGACGCTTGTCTTGAGGACCATCGGCAGCCGAGACTTCTGCTTGCGCAAGCCCGGTAACCGGGGGACGGGTCATGCTGAAAGGAACCGATGGGTCTCTAATTGTATTTTTCTTGATCGGGTTCCGAACTGCGTGGAACTCGGGCTCAAATATTCGGCCATCACCAGTCTTCTCCGTCAGAACCTGCGTGTCTTGCTTCTTTTGTAGCATCGAAGCGCCGAGCTTCTTCTTCTGCGACACTTGTGCATCATGAAATGGAGCATCTGGACCATCCACTGCCAAGGCTCTACGCTGTTCTTCTTGCTCGGTCCGTCGAGATGGACTCGCCAAAGCCGCGGTTGATTGCAAAAGACTCTTCGCGCTGCTGCGCTCGCCATGCTTGCGAGGAGCTGCATCCGAGAATGTCGGAAGTCGGCGTAGGAGGGCCTTGGGCCTGGACATCTTCTCACCCTTGGCTTCTTCGCCCTCGTCCAATGCACTATCCTCGGAGGGAAGAGTTGTCTCCAGTGACGAATTTCTTGAGTGAGATGGGTCGTCCTTCTTCATTATCAGCTCGCCCATTTTTGAAACCTCGTAGCCTACGATCTCCGCAATTTTCCCTGGCCCTTTCAAGATTCCGCGTAGCCGAGATTCAGGTTGGAATGATCCCTTACGCGCATGCGTGTGGCTCCGTGTCTTGTCGGCTTGGTACAATGGCGACACATGATCTGGAATAGGACTTGGTTCGAGTTTGCCAGCTCCATAGGTGGTATCAGATACATCTTGTTGTAAACTATCGGCAGTACTCGGCGCGGAGATCAATTTGTCTTCAAGGATCTCCACGGGACGTGAGCGGCTTTTGTTTCGCGCATGGCGAGCAATAATCCCCTGAGCCAGTTGTCGTTTGGATGGCGAAGGTGAGCGACTTGAAGGAGGAGACAAGCTGGACGCAATGCTAGGAAAGTAACCAAGGGGAACAGGCGGAGGGGCAGTAATAGAAGGATCTTGACGACTTGCGGCGGATGACAACGAGCCGCTTCGCTCGTCCAATTTCGCCGACGTCGGTTGAGTGCCCACAGAGGTCTGAGAGGGCAGCGGTCCTGTATCGAGACCATGTTCTTCGTCTGGGGCGGTGATAGAGGACTTTGCCTGCGTGTTCCGAGCTCGAGTAAGTCTTGATCTGGCAGATTGACCTATATTGTCCGCATGGTGATACAACGCGGGTCTTTCACCAGTGCTGGAGGCACTCGAAGAGCTACTTGACCGTAATCCCAATTTGCGCTCCTTGGCGCCTATGCGGGTCGCTGAAGTACCTCTGCCGTGGAAACCATGAGCAGGACTGTGATATCTGTGCCGTCGCCTTCCACGATTGACGCTTCTGAACTCAGGTCCCAATGCAGGATGCGCATTCGAGAAAGACGTATCAGAATCCGCGTGTCGCGCGTCTGCAGATGGCTGATTCGCTGGCAAATGCGTCTGGGCTGCAGAGGTAGGTGGCACGTCGCCAGAAGGATGCAACTCTGCTGGGTCCGGAAACAGAAAATTCCCGTCTCTGTCCACCATTTTACTCTTGTTCAGGCCATCTTCAACCCATGCGGCATCAGCTAGAAGCTCGGCCGGAGAGATCGTCCAGTCGAATCTTGGCCTACGGGCTTTGATGCTGCTAGTGCGGCTGACCCGTCTTAGGCTGGAAGGAGGAGATGCTGCAAACATATCTGGATCGTCGGGTTCTTCTCGAGGCGGATCCTTCTGACCTCGTTCGAACGGCGGCAGCTTTAGACATTCAGAAGGCAGATGACTTGTATTGCCGTACTGAGACTGAACCGAGTTCACCCATTCACGCACCCTATCAACGTCGTACCAACCTTCCGACTCTGGATCAATCGGTCGTCTCTCACGGAATCGGACTTTCCGATTCCGAATCGCCTGAAGCGGATTGTAGTCTCGCGACTGAGGAAGGCCACCTCTTGATACTGATGAGGCGTCTGTGGCATTCTGCGCGCCATGACGTCTCAGTGGCGGGAGCGATGGGAGCAGATGCAAATAGAGATGAAATTGTTCAAAGTGACGGCGGGCTCTCTCGGCCCGAGCAAGCGTACTTTCTGAAAATGCTTCAGGCACGGGCTCTCCTCCAGCAGCACTAGGTAGCAAATCCAGCACGGATGAGGGATTCAGAGCTGATTCACCAGGGGGTGGCGTGGCGCGGTCACTGGTCCCCGCTTGAGTATACGTATGAAGAGCCTGATATCCACGGCCGGCGCTCGTAGTCAACGTTGTACTATCAGTATAGGGAACCGCAGCCCCAGCCCCTGGGAGGCGAGTCGAGACGGATCGACCGAGGTTATTTCTCCTCCGGGACTCACTCAAGTTCAGAGCCAGATTGACAATCTGAAGTGAATCCCTATCCAAACCTGGGGCAGCCTCATTATTGTCCGTCCTAGCTGGTGGCGGCCCCGACGTTGGAGGTTGCTGCGCGGACGATGGACCAGGCGTTTCCGTTTCCGCCCCATCGTGAGGACTAGCAATCACCGACGACCCTTCCAGCGACTCTCTATTACGACTCCAGGGAAACCGCGACCTCTTCTTCGGTGTGGCAATATCGCTCTCGGGAGCGCCACGCTTCTCGTTGCGATGCGATTCCGAACGCCGCGGCCGATGAGAGCTGCTCAGTATGTTCCTTGACTTCGGCAGAAACGATGAATCGACGAGAAATGAACTCGAGCTTGGTGTCCGTCGTTGACTGCGTCTGGCTCTGTCTCCATCGCGCGAGCTGCTACCGAGCGTGCTGCCCTCCAGCTCGCCGCTTCCTCGTCCCTCGGTCATTCGTGTGGAAATCAGCCGATAGGAATCGCCATTAGATTCGAGTTAGGCTGTAGGTCTTGATGCCAAATTACCCTGTGTTTCAAAATCGATATAAACAAGTGGAAACAGCGATTCAGCGGAATCACCAGTTTGTTCGACATCAAAGTCGAGAGAGCGTCCGGGTCGCTCCCGGGAGTAAGAAAGGAGGTGTGGTGTTACGTGGTGGAGAAGTCATGGATTATTGAAAGAAGATACCGCAGAGCCGACTTCTATCTCTGCTCAACTCAAGAACATTGCGGCAAGATAGAATAAGGTGGCATAATTCGGCACAACTTTCAGATTCGAGATATTCGAGTCGACATTAGTCGCAGCAATGCGCGTCAACGGCTGGGAGCTGCACGTGTATGTACAAACAGAACTAACACTATATATATCCAAGACGACGTCAACGAAGGGAACCCTACAACCATGGATTATTGAAAATGTACATAAAGGAATATCTAGCATTGAGTCTAACAACGTAGAGGTGCCACTAAAGGTACAATTCTTCCATAGACTACAGGAACATATATGCGAAACAGAAGGCGATGCTAGTCTTTTATCTATTCAACTCTCAAGCACTGGAGGCGCGCCTCTGTCTCGATAACCTGCAAAGTACACATGTCAGCTCATCTGTATAAATGGAACAACGAGTGAAAAGGCCATTATCTTACCTCTAGAGCCTGTTTTACCTCCAACACCCGACGCACATCACTCAACCAATCCTTGCTCAGAATCTTGGCCCATCCCTTGAGGGTGTTCATCTCACGAGCAGCGTCGTCGAGGTTACCTTCCTCCAACAAATGCTCGGTGCGAAGGAGGATACTTTCGACGTCATCGCTGCCTGCAACGGCGTCTTTCTTGAACATGACCTTGCTTAGGACAAGACTGGCCGCGTGGCTGGCGATGCCAGCATCCTCGGGCAGAAGGCTTGCCTTGCGGACTTCATCGGCCACCCGGCGGAAGCGGTCAATGATCTGGGCCGTCGAAGGAATACCACGCTGATAAGCAGTTGGGTTGATCGATGCAATGGCAGCCTCGACGACCGGGTCACCAGCAGCCAGCTCTTTCACAGCGACAAGTTCACGGACAAAAGGCCGGGGGACGGTAGAGCGCTCGAGGACGGAGCGGACGGCATCCACGGCGACCTGGAGCTGCTGGGTCTTGAGGTTGGTATCGATGACATCCTTCCAGTCGGTAGTAAGCTTCTCGAGCAGGCTGACATTGGCTTCCAACTCGTTCAGCTTGCTTAGACGACCTTCACGCTCCCGCTCAACCAGATCCTTCACCTCGTGAAGGTACTTGCGGTTAAGCTCGATGGCCTGCTCAACCAGCTCATTCTTGAGGCGCTGTTCGGCCACTTCTTGAGCCCTCTGCAGCTCTGTGTTGACCTTCTCTTGGTAAGCACGGGCGAGTCTCTCCCGCTCAATCTCAAACTCCTCCCGATACTGAGCAGCGTCATGAGCACGTGCCTCCTCAAAGCGGCGAATCAGTTCTCGTGCAGACTCATCAAAAGTCTCATGGGCCTGCTTGATTTCTTCCTGGGCAGCGTTTCGCGCTTCATTGCGGATGGCGATGATCTTCTCGCCAATAGTTCGAAGCTCCTCCTTTGCCTTGTTGACAGCCCCGGAGAACTTGTGCGCGTTCTCATCAGCGCCGATGACAGTGATAATATCGTTGAAAGTCTTGACCAGTTCCTGCACGACCTCTTCATCGCCCTCGCTGACGGTTGCGAATTCAAGGGGTGTCACTGCTGGAGCTGCGGGTTTCTTGGGTTCCTCCTGCGCCTTCTTCTTGTCCTCGGAGGCTTGTTCCTTGGTAGCCGCCTCGGCCTTGGCCTGCTGGACAGCGGCGACCTTCTCCTCAGGTTTAGCGGCTTCAGGCTTGAGTTGCGCTTTGTCGCCGTTGTCGACTGCGCTCATATGAGGGCCCTTCTGTGACACATCGGCTCCGGATGACTCCTCTGCAACCTTCCAGGAAAGCCCGCTCTTGCTAGGAATTGTGACTGTGTGGCCCTCCTCCTTGGGAGCGCGATTCTGGTTTCTCAACGTGTTGGGGAAGCGGCGGTAGAAGTCACGTTCCTCAAAGTACAAAACACAGTCTTCGCCATAAGGAACGTATTCCGTGAAGAAGTCGTGGAAGTTGTCAGACTTGAGCGCCAGAAAGACTCCGCCAGCGTAGGCGAATCCGGACGTCAGAATCAAGTAGAGAAGGAATTTTCGAAACCGCCCGGTCTTACGGGCAGGAGGAGGAGGAGGAGGCGGGGGAGGGAGAGGAGCCTCGGCAGCTGCATAAGTTTAGCACTTGGAACCATCAAACGAGTTCAATGGACGATGGGAGTCGAACCTGGTGATGGCTTGGGGACGGTCTCTGGAGGAATAGGTGATTGGGAAGAAGGGGCGGCCGGGGTAGGTGATGCAGGGACGGGAGGTTTGGCATCAGCGAAGAATCTCTGTATAAGATGCCATTGATATTAGCAAGTATGCTCATCACATCAGGGAGGGCGGGTTGTCGCCATACCTGGCCGGCAAGGCGGTTGCTTGCTCCAGCTTTCGGCAGCCATTGCGCAGCTGTCCTTGAGCGAGCTGGAGACAGGAGCAACTGTCGGCTCTGTGTAAAAGAAGAGCGCAGCATGGCGGGCCGCACAACAGAGGAGGAGTCGCTGAAGGCGGGTTGAGAAGAGGGGGTTGATGTTGGCGAGAAGGAAAACGCGGACCGGAATTGAGATGATGCTTTTACGATCCGCTCCGACAGCCCTGCACAGCCATATAGTGGCTTAGTCCTGGAGACGTTCGCACCGCCCAAATTCTGCCACCACTGCGTATCTACTCCGTGCTATCATGGGCGAAAGAGTGATGCAAACCAGTTTGCGTTTTAAACTGTGTGCCTACATCTTGGAGAAACGATATTCCCTTTTCTGTATTACTGCTCTGTGGGAGATCCCTTCTCATGGAGCATTGGATGGCTTCAAGCCGCGCGTTTTGTTCATCGATATTACACTGCGTAATGCGAAATTAAGCACAGTAATTGAGGGTTGCCTTAGAGCAAGCGTTGAAATGGAATTATATAAGCATAGCATACTGATGTAACCTGGAGTGGATAAAGACAAACGAAGAGTGACAAGTGTAGGCCCAAACTCAGCCCATCGGAGAATGCAGACGCCGGATTCAAACCAGAAACAGCCAAAGACAAGGTAACAAAGCGAAAGTACAGCCCTGTTGCATAGCATCTAGAGAGTCAAATCCAAACTGGCCCTGCCACGACGTTCGAATTCCGCAGCCAAGGATGCCGGTTGATACCCTGGGGTCGAGGAGACTGGAAGCAAGGTGACCTGAGACAGGAGTGCAAAGTATTGTTCATTCCATCTGAGGCTATTTCTCAGTCACTGAAACACCATTAAAACATATTGCGAAGCAAGGCCGGCATCACTTAGTCAGACTTAAGACAGGAAGATGCGGACCTCTCATATCTAGGCACAAGAAGTGGAAGCGGCAAATAATCTGGATGTCGGGAGGGGAATTTGAGGAGGATGGTACAGATTTCGGCAATTAACAGTTGCAAGCTCCGGCGCCCTGCGTGCCAGGTGCTTCCGGTCGCAAGTCCACACCGGGACGAGGGGTCGTGCGCAGATTGCGCGGGCC
Organism: Scortechinia acanthostroma; assembly: GCA_011319215.2. Taxonomy (NCBI): domain Eukaryota; kingdom Fungi; phylum Ascomycota; class Sordariomycetes; order Coronophorales; family Scortechiniaceae; genus Scortechinia; species Scortechinia acanthostroma. The sequence goes on from JAABUG020079916.1 coordinate 19,952, forward strand.
CGCCTGATCGAGAGGGAGTTTCTTCGCGATTGCGGCGAATAGTTCCTTCACATTCGTCGAGGTCTTCGCAGATGTTTCGAAGAAAAGCAGTCCGGCTTCACGCGCATATGCTTCGGCATCAGCAGTCGGAATGGCCCTCTTGTCGGGATGCTCCGTGACTAAATCCAGCTTATTACCAGCGAGGGCAATAACAATATTCTCATTCGCTTGTCGCTGCAGCTCCTTCACCCATGACTTTGCCTTGTCCAGCGATGACTATTGCACATTGCCTGAATTAGTTTCTCGAAGTAGGCTGATAGCAGACAAAGGTTGATTGGAGCGCATACAGCCTGAGTGATGTCGTAGACAACGACAGCACAGTTCGCGTTCCTGTAGTACATTGGAGCCAAGGACTTGTATCTTTCCTGGCCAGCGGTATCCCATATCTCGAACTTGACCGTTGTGCTTTCGTCCAGCGAAATGGTCTGTGTCAGGAAGGCAGCGCCGATCGTCGACTCTCGGTAGTCATCAAATTGATCCTATGATAGCCGTTAATTTCTAGGCTGTCTCCACGAGCCAGCAGGCGCCAGAAGAGGAAGGCCAAATCTCACTTTGACAAATCTCAGAACTAATGAACTCTGGAAGGATAAGATGTCAGCGACCGAAAGAATACAATAGCGGCCACAAAGAGCTCTAACCTTTCCAACAGCGGATTCTCCTTTAAATCAAACGAACAGACGTCAGTAATTTAACTCAAAACAAATGCAGCGAGACAGAACAAGAGGGTAAGCTAACCAAGCAAGACAAGCTTGAACTGGGCGAATCTAGCACCGGGACGGGTTCCTGCTGGCGCTCTGGAGGCCATAATGACTGATCTGGGAGAAGCACTGTTTCAGGATGTATCTTAGAATTCAAGCGCCGAGATCTTTGAGAGTGAAAATGGTATAAGAAGGAGGCAAGAGTGCTCTCAGAAATGGTTTGACAGTGATGAAGGCGGGATCGGGATACCGGGGAGGTTTTGATGGCGGGCCTGCTGGTAAGGTAAGGTTCCTGTAGTCTTGTCTGTAGGAGTCTGGTAGAAGCAGATGACGAAGGGAGTCAGCCACAACTGGCCTGTAAGAGCCTAAGGCAACTGAATAACTTGCGGGGCGGTGTGGCGCTCCCAATCATACCTAGGTATTATTAGTCCTACGTAGTAGTAATAATACCCGACAGTTGCGGCCTCAGGCTTCGAAGTAGTACGTCTCTTGCCTACTAGGTAGGTAGGTTCCAGGGCGGGACTTACTTATCATTTAGGATTGACGGAGCATACGGTACCTTACTTTATCAACCACATGCTGGCAATACGTACTAGTACTGAGCGATAGTTCCCTTTCTCGCTGGGAAGATCATCTCCAGCCTTCCTCTTCTTTCATTCTCTTGGTTGATTAGCATTTTTCTTTCTAAAATATTTACGCACTATGCGTTGATATTAACTTCGTTCCCTTTTCCCTGAATTCGTGCTATCGCAGCCTTCTTTCGTCCTCTCGAGTCTCAAGTCTAATCCCCTCAACAGCGGGAGACATCCACAATGGCTCCTTCGGTGCTTCCCTTTCGCGATATCAACCTGCATGCTTCTCCCTCTCATTATGCATTCACTTCTCCATCATCACCTAATGCTCAGACGCTCGTTATCGACCGTCCAACCGGCGACCTGCGCCTTGTGGATGGTACCCTGTCCGGCGCGAAACGCATATCTAGCATCGCTGGTATCTTGGGGATGATCAAGCTCAAACTGGGTAGGTTGAATGTCAGCTACATCCTATCTTCTGTGCCATGCTGACTGTCGCAGACAAATACATTATAGTCATAACAAAGGCCCAGCCGATGGGCCGACTTCGCGGACACATGGTATACAAGGTCGCCGCCACCGAGTTCTTGCCCCTCCGCGAGCGTCCGTTGCACGATCATGATGAAGATACCTACCTTGCATTAGTGAAAGAATTGCTCCGAACTGGACCGATGTATTTCTCCTATGCATTGGATCTTACCAACAGCTTCCAGCGTCAATCTCAGAGTGATCCCAGCCTTCCGATGTGGAAGCGCGCTGACGATCGGTTTTTCTGGAATCGCTTCATCCAGTCGGACTTCATAGATTTCAGTCTTGGAGCACATGATGCAAGCAGTATGCGATACGGTCCGCAACCCGGAGTCGACCCCTTCATCCTGCCGGTGATATTTGGAATGCTACGTATCACCCCGGCCAGGGTCAAGTCAACCTCGTTTACATTTGCCCTGATCACCAGAAGATCTAGGCATCGGGGTGGGACCAGATACTTCTCGCGCGGCATAGACGAGCATGGGCACGTTTCGAACTATAATGAGACGGAACAAATCGTGATTCTTAATGATGCGGCGGGGGGCATGTCTGGTTTTGCGCCAGGACAGTCTATGGCCAAGGATAAATCCGGTGGCTCGGGCCAAGACCTCCAGGTCATGTCCTTCGTCCAGACACGAGGAAGTGTACCCGTATACTGGGCCGAAGTCAACAACCTCAAGTACACCCCGAAGCTTGAGGTCCGTGGAGTCGAGACTGCTGTCGATGCTGCGCGCAAGCATTTCTCGGAGCAAATCAGAATTTACGGCGAGAATTACATGGTCAATCTTGTCAACCAGAAAGGCAGGGAGGAGCGCGTGAAGAAGGCCTATGAACAGCTGGTGCGTATATTGGTGTCTTCGTCGATCGAGGACACCGAGGCCGACGAAAACACTTCTGAGAAGGTCCATGTAGTAGAGCCGGGCCAGAGGCAAAAAGAGTTGGACCGCCTCCACTACATTTATTTCGATTTCCACAATGAGACCAAAGGGCTGAGATGGCATCGTGCTGAGCTGCTTTTGGAACGTCTTGTCGACGGACTTACACGAGGCGGATACTTCCGTGGTGTCGAGGATCCCGGCGCTCCTGGCGGATCGTTAGAAATTCGGTCCCTTCAGTCAAGCGTCGTTCGGACCAATTGCATGGACTGCCTTGACCGTACGAATGTGGCACAGAGTATGCTTGGGCGATGGGCTGTGTCGCGGCAGCTCATGGACGCAGGAGTCCTTCGTCCAGGCGAAGCAGCTAGCGATGATCAGGAGTTTGAGAACCTGTTCCGTAACATTTGGGCTGATAATGCGGACGTTGTCTCGAAAGCCTATTCCGGCACAGGAGCCCTCAAGACGGACTTCACGCGCACCGGTCAAAGAACCCGGGCTGGGATGGTGCAGGATCTATGCAATTCCATCACCCGCTATATCCGCAACAACTTCCTGGACGGCCCCAGACAAGATGGGTTTGATGTGTTCTTGGGCACCTATCTGCCTCCTGATTCCGCTCTTGGCAACGTCCAGCTCTTCGTTGACCGCAGGCCGCTGATCATCCAGTCAATCCCTTACATCCTTGCTGCAGGCCTGTTCATGGTCTTCGTTTCGATTTTCACGAGGAGAATGCCGGACTCTGCTCTCTGGCCTATTCGCATATTCGTCTTTTTCTGGATTGTTGTTGCGGCCTATTGCGCACGCTTCATCTTCGCGCATGGCATGCTCTATGTAAGTTTGATCTTTACACCATTGGTCGGCATGGTCTTTGTCACTAACGTCCTGGTCACGTAGGTCAACTGGCCAAAACTGAATACTCCTACGGCTGGATCCGAAGGTTATCAGGATGCGCTTATCAAAGCACGTTCCGACCCAATCGTTGGACAATTTCTTCCAGCGAGGAGGCACCAAAGGGGTTACAGCAATGCTCGCCTGGTTTTCTTGGAAGAAGGTAAAACTAGGATTGAGTAATTGTGCCCGATTCCCTGCGGGTGTCGCCTTGCCACTGTTCATTATAATAGCGCACGTCTATGGCATATACTCCTCTGTAGTTCTACGCTAGAGCGGTTGCGATTTTCTTCTGTTCAGATATTTTATTACTTTCTATTATTCTCATTTTACCATTCGTGCAAGGCTCAAAGCTTTTCCTCCAGCCCAATGTATTTACATATGGGTTGCTGCGTGCATATTGCGTCCTGGTCCTTAGGGTCCTTACGGAAACTGTTTTCAAATTGTCTAGATAGTATTAGACTGGAATTACACTGCAGATTCATTCTTCGCCCATATCTGAGAAGCGACGATTATGATAGAATTGACTGACCCCACGTGATGCTGTTGATAAGGGAATTGCCCAATCTCCGAGTCTCGGAGACCGCGGTCATGCAGGCATCACATAATCTCCTCGTACCTTTTTAATTTCCCCACCTTTCAGTTTTTATATCCAGCGCTGATGCAAGGCTTCTCATGTTCTCGTTCCCGTTCAAAAGTAATCAGGTGCGCTTTTTGTCCTGCTCATCATCCGCAATGGCTCGAAACTATGGTGTAAGTAACGCCCTGGCGGTCATTGTGGCCATGACCCTGCACCTTAGATTCAATAATGCTGACCCCAGGACTAGGCTGCCATCTCAGCGCTCAATTCGCTGCAGAGCAACTTCTCCGTCATCCAGGAGGTGAAAGACAGGCGGAGCATGAATTTACGGTCCATTCCGGAGACAATCGAGTGGCTCCGACGCATCGGATACAAGGTGTGTGTTCTTCCCGTCTTGATATTATACTGGCGGAGCCTTGCTCACCTTGAATAAGTATGGTCATGTACTGATGAGATGTCTATAACATCTGTAGCCTTCTGATTTGGACCGACTGAATATCGTCCACGTCGCCGGCACGAAAGGCAAAGGCTCAACCTCATCTTTTGTTTCATCGATCCTCTCCCAATACACAGTCTCGCAATCACCTGAGTTGGGAAGCTCTTCCCGAAAAATCACCAAGGTTGGGCTGTATACCTCACCTCATTTGCGATTTGCCCGCGAGCGCATCAAAATCGACAATGCCCCGCTTTCCGAGGAAAAGTTCGCGAAATACTTTTTCGAGGTATGGGACCGCTTGGAGGAGGCCGCTCGAGTGGCCGGAGAGAACCCTTCGGATCCACATACGAAACCCCAATACTTTCGTTATTTGACAATGATGGCGTTCCATACGTATATTAGTGAAGGTGTGGATGCGGCAGTCATCGAGTGTGGAATTGGCGGGGAGTACGACTGCACAAACGTGATTGAGCGACCTGTTGTAACTGCCATTACAAGCCTTGGGATCGACCATACTGCAATACTGGGGAACACAGTGGAGGAGATAGCTTGGCACAAAGGTGGAATTATCAAGCCAGGCGTGAAGGCTTTCAGCTCACCCCAACTCGCCAGTGCTGAGGAAGTACTACACAAGCGTGCGCAGGAGAAGGGAACGCAGCTGCAGATTGTGCCGAGACATCCTGAACTCAACAGCGGCAGTGAGCTCAAGCTTGGCCTTGCCGGCGACTTTCAATATACCAATGCGTCATTGGCTGCAGCTACTGCCGCCGAGTTCGTTGCGAGGTTGGGACTTGAAGATATTCCCTCGGACTTTATGGAGAGGCCTCTACCACCCAAGTTTCGCAAGGGATTGGAATCGGCTCGATTAGGCGGCCGATGCGAGACCAGGAGTGAGAAAGACATCACATGGTACATTGACGGTGGCCATACATTGGAAAGCATCAGACTGGCTGGCCAATGGTTCGCTTCCCAGATTCAGATCAATTCATCATCGAGCGCTGCGGCAGAAAGGAAGCTGCGGCTTTTGATCTTCAACCAACAAACGCGCGACAGCAATGCTCTCGCCCAAGCGCTCCATGAAACCCTCTCAAATGCTCTAGGGTCGGGGACCCCATTTACCCATGCGATTTTCTGCACCAACGTGACATACAAGGACGCAGGGTACCGACCGGACCTCGTAAGCATGAACACGAACGCATCTGACGTCGAAAGGCTACGGGTGCAAAACGGCCTCGCTGAGAAATGGAATGCCATCGACCCTAAGGCGCAAGTTAAGGTCTTTGGTACTATTGAGGAGGCTGTTGACTATGCTCGTGAGCTTGCGAGACAGGAGAGAGATCTCGTAGGCCATGATGAAGCGCCTGTCATGACCTTTGTCACGGGCAGCTTACACCTGGTCGGCGGCTTCCTTGACGTTATTGAGACCAAACCTGGTCCCCAATAAGGCCACTGCCATTCTATCACGAATACTCAGGATCCTCATCTTTTGTTACCTGTCAAAAAGTTTTCAACAACGCGAAGATACCCATATGGAAGTTTTTCTTTGGTCTCATATACTAATAGGGCGTTCAGCCGGTTTTCAACAAGACCTCTCATTCAAAACGCGCCGCAGCGGACCTTTTGGCCCATCATATCAAATAGACATAAACAATACACAGCGATGTGCTGCAATATAAATCTCCCTTATGTAGTGGGGTGACTTGAGAAGGAATTACGGTCGTGTGCTTCTAAATTTCTTTCCGAGGTCCATTCGGAGGACAAATGGAGAATTAAATACATAGTAGGAGCCTATAAGACCATATGAGGTAATACAGGCCGTGAAGAGGATACGTGTCACTTGAATCGAAGTGATCTTCACTACCATTTGATTACCTCTGTGCTTGTGAACTTATATTGTTGTGGTCCCCCGCGAAAGTATCTTAAGATAGTGAGGTGGGGCCATCGCTGAAAACCTTCCGCAGATCCATTTACGCTTTCGCGCCCCCGAATCTCGACCACCCCATCCCCGCTCTCCATACGCCAGAGGCCATGTCCGACTCCAAGGATCGCAAGGGCAAGGCCCCCGAGGGCCGGTCCTCCGACAAGAAGTCCAAGAATGAGAAAGACGGCGGCGTGAAAATAACCCCTCAGATGGCGGAGTCGCTGTTGGAGAACAACCCCGCTCTCAGGAACGAGATGGCCGGCATGGACAAGGAGAAGGCGGCGGAGGCGATGCGCAAAATGAACATTGCGGAACTGCTGACGGGTCTGTCGGTTTCCGGAAAGAATCAGAAGGATATGGCTTCGTACAAGTTCTGGCAGACGCAGCCTGTGCCTCGATTCGATGAGACGAGTACCGATGCTGGGGGTCCCATCAAGATGATCGACCCTGCAAAGGTCCCGAAGGAACCGGATACTCTGGTTGAAGGGTTTGAATGGACGACGCTCGACCTGACGAACGAGACTGAGCTGCACGAGTTGTGGGATTTGTTGACATATCACTACGTGGAGGATGATAATGCCATGTTCCGGTTCAGATATTCGGAGTCGTTCCTACACTGGTGGGTGGACAACGTGGCCGAGGATCTATTCCTGCCGGCATGTAAGGATGTGGATTATTTGAGCGCTGACAATTTGGCTGTAGGGCTCTCATGTCGCCTGGCTGGAAAAAGGAATGGCACGTCGGTGTCCGCGCTACAAAGTCGCGCAAATTGGTAGCGTCCATTTGCGGTGTCCCGACAGAGATCAGTGTGCGCGGTCAAAAGCTCAAGGTCGTTGAGATCAACTTCCTCTGCATCCACAAGAAGCTCCGTTCGAAGCGGTTGACCCCTGTTCTTATCAAAGAAATTACCCGTCGTTGCTACCTCAATGGCATTTACCAAGCCATTTACACTGCGGGTGTAGTGCTCCCCACTCCTGTCAGCTCGTGCCGCTACTACCACCGTCCGCTAGACTGGTTGAAGCTTTACGAAGTTGGCTTCTCACCTCTCCCTTCTGGATCCACCAAAGCGCGCCAGATCACCAAGAATCAGCTTCCCAGCGCTACCTCGACCCCCGGTCTTCGCCCCATGGAGCCCAAAGACATTGACGCCGTACATGATCTCTTGCAGCGGTATTCGTCACGGTTTGCTCTGAACCAGGCCTTTACAAGGGAGGAAGTCGAGCACTGGCTGGTGCACAAGCCAGAGACAGTGAAAGAGCAGGTCGTCTGGGCATACGTGGTGGAGGACGCTGAAACGCATAAGATCACCGACGTCTTCTCTTTCTACAACCTCGAATCCACCGTCATTCAGAACCCCAAGCATGACAATGTGCGTGCTGCTTACCTATACTACTATGCAACCGAAACAGCCTTCACCAATGACATGAAGGCTCTCAAAGAGCGTCTGCTGATGCTGATGAATGACGCTCTGATTCTGGCCAAGAAGGTAACTATAAGGAGTCCACTGCTATTATCTCGACCCGACTTACAGAAGCTGACATTATCTTTGGCAGGCACGCTTTGATGTGTTCAACGCACTCACGCTTCACGACAACCCTCTGTTCCTCGAGCAACTCAAATTTGGAGCTGGTGATGGTCAGCTTCACTTCTACCTCTACAATTACCGCACCGCGCCTGTTCCTGGAGGAGTTAACGAAAAGAATCTGCCGGATGAGAAGAGGATGGGAGGTGTTGGCATTGTTATGCTGTAAAGCATTCTCACGGCATGGATTATACGTTGATTATCGCATCTTATACCTATTTCTCGCTGTGAAATGAATCGGACAAATTCCTGAGGATGAATTCGAGTGTAGAAGATATTATTGAAATTGCTTCGCGATTATTCTATGCTTGATCATATCTGTGAGTATGATGTCGAATGCAGCTCTTTTGAAGGCAAGTATGATGCCTGGGGCAGCAACCTGTCATGTAAAAATAGGCCCCAGGCGCCAAGGTAACCTAATTACCGTTTCCGTGACGTCGTCATCACATGGAAGGTCCAGACTCCAGACTCTCTGGTGCTTTCTTTGCATCAACAGAGCATCTTGTATCTCTTGTTCATCCAGCCGATTAGTCTCGTGGAATCTCTCTGGTTCTCCAGATATGGATCACTATGAATAATCTTGTCTTGGCCATCGAATCTGCGACCTGAAGCTGACTGTTATCGTAAACTCCCATTCCTCTTAAGTACTCCGCATTCCACCACATGCAACGGCCATTGTCCACTTCTCGACTCATTTGACGAGGAGTGAATTGATAGAGCGAGTGTATGCACTGAGACCTGCATTGAAGGCCGCTACATTTTGATCTATATCCTTTGTTCTCTCTGTCTGTTCAAAATGGGGGTCGGCCAGTCGACTGAACATCCCGGCCACACAGGCAGCCCAGGTTAGTATCTGACCACCGCTGTCTTCCCCAGTGCACCGACTCCTAGCAACATACGCTTCCTTGACACAATTGACACACGAAGAGCGGTAGATTTGCTAGGCCAGACTAATGCGGAAACAGAACACTTAAGCCATGTGCTTGCTGAACGCTTCGCGACCAAATGTTTCACTCCGCTGGAGCTCACTCACTTCAAAGACAACTTCTTTTCTCGCGCAATAGATCAAGGGGGCATGAAATACTGGAACGAGAAGATTCTTTCGGATTTTCTGGGTATCCCTGATAGTAGCGATTCCCATTGTCCACTTGATGCTGGACCTGTGATCTTCCGGATGGTTTCGTACTTGGGCGCATTTCCCTTTCAGAATACTTTGGCGCCGAGCGTTCTGACCTTCGAGGCCATGGTCAAAGTTGCAGTCTTGCTAACGGAACGGTATGGGAAGGTTCTACGACGAGCGCGCAAGGACCGCATCAGGCTTTTGTTCGGCAGTCTCGCTGATGTTGGGAGGCGTGATGTCGGTGGGCCTCCGGGCGACGAGGATGTACATGAGGAGACAGGTGATTCTTCCACTGCCAAATCGCATGTAGCAGGCTTTGAGGTTGATGCGCCTGCCAACGATAACTATGAGGATGAGGATGAGGATGATGATGATGATCTCGCCCTGGCAGCGTTGGAATCGTTGGATGCTATTGATGTGTTCAAGCACGACTCTCGAATCGATAGGAAGGTCTATGAAGCTCGAATATCCGTCGCTACGTTTCGTCGTCTTCTGATGCTCTTCATTGTGATTGCACCTTTGAAGACTTTAGAGCCAGTGGATGCGTATACCTCAGACCTGGACGAGACCCGAATGGAGAGCATTCGAAAAGAGGCTGATACCATTCTGGCTGCCTTCAATATTGAAGACTCCGACGGTGGTATCAGTTACCGATCATTTGCAAACATAACTTTGAACGCTTTACCATATCTCTTTGATCCATTGACGCCGCTTTTCGAACATCTGCTGTTCAGCAAGAACCTGGATTTCACCAAAAAGAGTGGATCTGACGCAAGAGTAACAGACACAGTTGAAAAGCCACCAGACAGTCCACTAACTACTCCATCTACAATCATGCTTCCCGGAAGTTTTGAATCGACGATCCTCAACTCCACTGTTGTATCTCATCTTTCGTTCTTCCTCCCTTCTCCTACCTCGAACGTGAATCTACTCCGGGGCAACATGCGATTGCATCCCGTTTTCTCAACAGCTGCGCACGGTTCATCATTAACCTCATTCTCTCACCACGTTCTCACATGGAATGCTGGCACACTTTTCCTCCTCGAGGGTGCTGTATGTGAATCATCCGAACAAGGAGAGCGCATGGTGACGCTGGGAGCGTACCTTCCGCAGCCCTGGAAATCTGCACCATTGTCCCATTCTTCAACAAAGCCTTCCGACTCTTCAGCCTTGCCCTGTCTCTTTGAGCTTTCGCCAAAGCACCAGCTCTTGCAAGGGAATCCCTCACCCTCCGTGCAAAAGCCCAATTGCCCCGTAGCATATTTCTCCACCAGTACCGGCATAGCGATCGGATGCCAGATTCCAGCTCCATCTCGAAGCCAACAACTGAAGCCTATGCCTCTCGGAGCAGGCAGCTTGACGATTGACACGAGTCTCGAATCCGCAACCTTCTATGTGTCGTCCATCGGCCACAATGGCGTATTCCTTCCCCCAGCTACTACGTCACTGTCGGAGCAAACGGTTAAAATGCAGATAGACATCTACACTCTGGAAATATGGGGCTTAATCCCTGAGCCTTCAGACGCATCCTCAGCAGAGCCGAGGCAGAGTGCGGTCGAGTTGCAGCGGGCGAAGTGGGAATTTGAAGCACGCGAGGCTGAACGGAGACGAAACCTAAATCTGAAAGCTGGAGCAGGGGATTCTGCAATGGAGGGCGCGAGATGGCTTCTGGAGACTGCTGGGTTGATTGGCGATAGGCCTGGACAAAGGGGTGGGAGTGTCTGATACCAAATTCGGGGCACTGCCTGTTGCGCCTCGAGTCAACTCACGGCGTTTCTATTGGGTTGCATGCAACGAATGTGATGCGGATACTCAGACGTACAGGCTTGAATTTTATCGGCATGAGCCATGATGTACAACGAGTCGTTGGTCTAGAAAGTCCGTCTGACGAGTGCTGCCATGCTACGACGAGCATTTTTCTATGTTTCATGGATTCTGACGCTACAGAGGTACGACAAACAGGATATATAATACATAATTTATGCGAGCTGAATACTCGCAATAGGCCTCCATTTCATACTCTAAGAGGCGTGAGACCAGTCGGAGGTCCATAAAAATCCTTCAACTCCTCCTCTTCGTCTTCTTCCTCGACAGGCCCATTGATGTTCTCGATCTCCGATTCTTCATCCGCAGCGTTACTCTTTAGAAACCGAGTGCGCGCGCCTGAGATTGCCGCTGGCGCAGGAGTTCCGCTTTTGCTCGCGTCCTGGGGCTCATGTTCATCCTGTTTCTCGCGCGGAAGACGAAAGGCGAGGAATCCCTCGGGGGCACGTTCTGCGCGGTCCATGATTTCATTCATGTACTTGCGCACCTCGTCTGGCGGCTTGACCACCCTGCCCAGAGGCTCTAGGAACTTGGGGTTGGTGCTGTAGATGCGAATCGTGACGGGCTGGTAGAACTCCTTAAGGTTCGACTTGTTTGCATCTTCCTTTGACTCCTTGGATTTGTTGGAGTCTGGTTTGCTGGGAGTTTCAGCCTCAGTCTTCTGATTGCCTTTATCGCCTGACGCTTTGGCCGAATCAGTTGCGTTCGACTTGGAGTCAGTAGCAGTAGCGGAGTCCTGGTTACTAGAAGATTGAGCATTGTCCTTCTCCTTAGCGGCCTCATCGGGCTTGTCTTTCTCTTTGCCTTCCCCGCCTTCCGCCTTGTCTTTGTTCTTATCCGCTTTCTTCGACTTGGAGGTCGACTTGCCCTTGGCTCGTGATGTGGTCGTCACTGAAGCATCTTCTATGGGAAACGGTGTGTTGGGGTCCACCTTACGAATGAGTAAGAAGGACGCTAGGACTGTGTTTCCTCCGGGGAGCCATTCTAAAATAGAGTACTCCGGAAACAAATACCGGTCTCCTGAGCCTGCGTGGCCCGAAGTGCTACTTCCGTAGGGAGTCAATGGAGAGGTAAACTCAAAGACAACTGACTTGTAGCCCACCCTAGGAGGAGGCGGGGGAGGAGCGGGACGATAATAGGCATGAGTCCCATGGCCTTGGAATGGCGGATACTGGGCACCTGGACGAGGTGCTGGAGTGTGGCTCGGAGGTCGTACTGCAGGGCTAGAATTTGGCTGAGGAGGGGGTGGCGGGACTACCGCGATATTAGAACTCGGTCGACTCGTCGCAGTCGTTCCCGGCTCCTGTTTGACCTGAGGAGCACCATTAGACTTCTGAGGAGTGGGAGTTTGCGGTTGCTTGGTCGGAGTTTGGCTGGAATTCTGTACCGCAGACTGAATCGCTGGTGAGGGCTTGGGAATCTGAACTTCCACCCTTGGCATCGGCTGCGGCTGCGGTTTAGCTTGTGACTGTGGTTGCGGCCGATGTTGGGGGGTCGAGCCTGGCTGGGCCTGCGACGGACCCTGCTGTGCAGGTTGCGGCGTATGCGGCGTATGGGGCGTATGGCGTGATGTCTGCGATTGAGCACTGCCTGGAGCTTGCCCTTGTTGTTGCTGCCGCTGTTGCTGTTGCTCTCTCGCACGAATGATCGCATTCAGTTCATCAATATGAGCCTGGAACGCTCGCAGCTGTTCCTGAGACGCTTTGCTGCTAGCAACCACTCTCATCAACGCCTTGAGATCGGGGTCTGAGGCAGCCCGGGTTGCAAGCATCTGAATGACTGGGTCCGGACTGGGCTTTGGAGGTTGAGCGGGCTGTGCAGGTTGAGACGCGGGCGGGCGCTGGGCTGACTGAGGGGTGTATGGGGGACGAGGAGCATTGTGAGGAGATGGATGACTCGCTGTTCGGGCGGGGTGTGGAGGCGGATGTTGGCTGCCCTGAGGGTGAGCCGGTTGTGGTGAAGCCGAGTGGGCGGGGGAGTAATGAGGGGGCTGGCGTGACTGCTGCGACGGTGGCGGATGAGGATAGGAATGGTACTGCTGGAAGTTGTTGGGATGGCCATAGTGAACCATCGGCCGCTGGGGAGGAGTGTATTGAATCGGTGGCGGCGCGTTAGGGTCTTTGACGGTGTACAGCATAGCATCGAAAAGATGAGGCCCAATGGCGATGTTGCAAGGTCCAACCTTCAGCATGGACTCCTTGGGAGGATTCTTGCCTTCAATCTGCTCTCTTTTGGACTTCTTGGGTTTGGTGTAATATCGCTCCAGGATGCCGTCGCTGAGCCATTTCTTCTTCGATCGTTCCAGAGAGGCGAGAAGGACAGCACTGTAGGAGCAAAGGAACCGCGTCAGTCAAGCACGTAGTCAAATAGATGCAAGAACAAGGCCAAGGCCATTGCACTCGATGAGCCCGGAAGAACGCACCTCTCAGCGAATGATTGATACTCTTTGGATGAAAGGTCTGTGGGCTGCGGCGAGGACAGGGTGGGGAGAGCCTCTCCATCCTTGATCTTCGTCGGCAGGGGCTTCTCAATGACCTCCGGTTCAGGTGGAGGAGGTTGGGGAGTGTGCGCAACACTCGGCGTAGAACCTTTCTTCTTGGAGGAAGAGCCCTGTGGAGTCTGAGATTGAGATGCGGCTTCAGATTGACGTCTTTTCGCGGAGGGGTCGCGACGGTCGCGGGTGGACAGTTTGCGCTTCTCAGCCATGCTGAGCGATCACACACGGGACAGTCGATGGAAAAACCGTGCCAGAGGAGATCAAAAGCATCTCCAAAGGTTTTGTGAGTGACTGGAGTGGAAGAGTTGAAAGAAGCGAGGGAGAGTTGCGGAGAAGAAAAGGAACGCGGAGAATTCAAAAGCAATGAAATCACGCCGCTTCTAAATGAGCCGGCGATGTCACTACTCCATCATTTTATGACTGACTCTTTTCCTCCTTCTACAGCTGCTTCAAATTGTTTAGATATAAATATGGTTATCTAGTTTATCTATCCCAATGACTTTTTGATAATATATCTCCCCATTAGAAGCTTATCTTTCAGGCTCTATCTGGTGGTTCTCCGAGGTACGCTTCCTATCTCTATCATTACTTGCATACTTTGCTCTCTTCTTTCAAAACCTCATATTGGGAGAATGATTGCGCGCTCATAGGATTTGGCTATCGGATCCCACTTCACAATGGTTGAGTTACAACCAATCTTCAAAAAGGCCTACTGGACGCTGGCCGCTGGAGGTCTGGTATATGTGAGCTTTATCTGCGCCCTCACATGGCCCAATGTCCAAAGATTGTACGCTTTGCTTATCCATATGGCTAAGAATGCGACTAACAACTGTGGCGCCATGCGCATAGTGCCTTGTATGCGAACAAAGTCAATCCCTCTCTGTGGGAGGATGTCAACCAGGTCGAGCGCTTCGGATTCCTGAGTACGTGGAAACGCCCAGCTATCCATGAAGTGGTCGTTGTTGACTTGGCCAGAAACGCAGGTCCAACCATTTAATCTGACTACCCCCGATAATGAGACGATCTATGGCTGGCATCTACTCCCCCTACACCTCTGCCGTGAGCACGAAGAAGAACTGAACGCGAACGAGCCATCTGGACCAGCTGAAGACTACACCCGAACCCCAGCTTTCAAATTCTTAGCCAACGACCCTGACGCTCGAGTAGTTGTCAACTGTAAGTTATTCATTCGCCTTGCGACTCAATAAAAAGATGCAGACGCTAACAAATGCTTGTTCAACTGCAGTCCACGGCAATGCCGCGCATATCGGCTCCGCTCAGAGACCCGAAATCTATCGCATGTTTCTGGGCTTGTCAACGCCATCCAACCCCGTCCATGTCTTCGCAATCGACTATCGTGGGTTCGGAGTGTCCACCGGCTCCCCGACGGAAGAGGGCTTAATTACCGACGGTGTCTCCCTCATCAACTTCCTGACCGCCGGTCCTTTGAACATCCCGCCATCCAGGATCGTCATCGCGGGACAGAGCCTGGGGACGGCTGTCAGCGCCGCAGTCGCTGAGCGCTACGCGTTCGGATCCCCCGATCCCGCAGCAGTGCAACCCGCTATTCAGGACCCCGAGCCGTTTGCAGGCGTAGTCCTCCTCGCATCATTCAGTAACCTGCGAAATCTTATCGAATCCTACAGCTTCAAAGGTATTACGCCTCCGATGCTCTCTCCCTTGATGGGTTACCCTCGTGTACAAAGATGGGTAAGGAGCCATATCGTCGACCACTGGGACACGGCCGCTCGACTTGCACGCCTGACGGCCGTCGGACCGTCGGCTGAGGAAGACGCGAAGGCAGGGTACACCAGCAAAGGCTTCGATCTCTCAATCGTTCATGCGTTCAACGATGTCGAGATCCCCTGGTACGAAGGACGTAGTGTCTGGATTGCCGCCACTGGTGAAAACCAAAAAGACGCCCCTGGCACCCTTGTATACCAGAAAAAGGAAGAGGATGGCCCAACGGAGGTGAAGATCTGGGAGAACAGGTCAGGAAAGGACTCGGCCGTGAAGAAGGTTAGATGGGAACGTGTAGGCTACGGTGGTATGTCGCAAACTCCTTTCAAAATTCCTATTCCCCAGGGAGAAAGAGCTGATTTGTTCTAGGTCACAACCGTGTGGCTACTTTCTCCGTTGCTGCTCTTGCTGTGCTCAGAGCTTTCGAGGAGTAACGATATTCTTCGATATTCCCCGACGACCTGGGAAATAGCTTGATAGTCATCTTCTGTAACCAGACTCTACATATACCCATTCACCTACCGCCTTCACGATGTGTAATTCACTCGTCATTCCGTCTGGCCATGGGAGATGTTCAGCAATACATTCAAGAACCCATAACCTACTAATGCTTAGAACCAATAATATCAAGCCATTTTGTCATTGTGAATACCACCCTTGCTCGTTCCCTTTCTTCATTCACTTCTTCCATGGTAGACTATGAAAGGTAAGTTTACCTCTGAGTCAGAGCCAGACCTGCAGCTGTCACCTACAACAATCTTCCCGCTTTGGTCTCCTAACTTCTCATCCTCTTCTTTACCCCATCTCCCTATACTCTACTGTCTACATTCCTATTCTTCCATCTCTATGGAGATTCCGATTGAGGAAGAGAGTGCCGCTGTGCTAGAATACATTGGGGTTGAGAAGTCCACGGCCAGCGAGATCTTCCAGCGCTACGCCGGTCGGCCCGATCCCAATCAATGCCCTGACGATCTTCTGGATTATGCATGCTCGCACATTGGAGACCTGAAAACTCCGTCTTACCGTGACATGGACATCCAAGAAGCGATGGCGCGGGTCGGCCTCACCCAACAGATCCAATCGGCCATCGCCGACCCAGCTTTCTCCGACATATTGTGGACCCGGAATCTGCATTTCTGGGTCAAAGATACGCTGGAGACCAACTACGCTACTCTTCTCAGCCGTCAGAAGCTCCTCAAGCGCCATGCTAGGTACCGCATTGCCCACAACAAGCGAAGGAAGGCACCGGAGCCGGCCGCCGTCACAGCCACAGTTAATGTTGATGTGATAACGCAAGGCTTCCTCCAGCTGCCGTCTGCCCACGTTGCCGTGTTGAAAGGTGATGCCCCGACTCGGCCCAATCATGTCCTCCTGTATAAGGGTAAGGCATACTGGGATCTGGGGGGTGGAGTACACAACGACTCATCCGAGCTGACGGGAGCATCGATTTGTCAAGACTCTCAACCCCTCCCGGTGGTGACTTCAATTCGAAGTTCAACGCCGACTACTGGACCCCTGAGAAAGGAATGGCAGAGCGGTACCGAAGGTGGGCTGCTCGTCGATGTCCTCGCAGTGAGACGTGCTTGATCCAAATCCAAGTCCCCAACGCTTTCATTGAACGACTACGCTCCGCGGTAATAGGGTCTTCAGCGGACTGGAAGGAGTTCGTCTGGGCCTGCAAGCGAATGGACCGCCGTCCAAACTTTGACTATCTTCGCGACGTGGATCTCATCAAGGGTCATATCTGTACTGGGGTGAGCCTCAGCCCTATCTTTATTGAGATGGGCCGCCCAGCAATTCAGTGGATGTTCTGGAAGGATGAGACGCTAAAGAGCTTGGGAGACGAGATTCGCGGGAAAATGCACATTGAAATTTTCGCGGCGGCTACTTAAGAAAGTGCTGTTGTATATCTGCTGATTTTCGGTAAGCGCCCCCTGCCAATCGGCAAAGGCAAACAGAAAACCACCAAGACACAGGATCTCGTTAAGTGGCGGGCATACAGCGATAAATGGAATCAGTGGATGAACCACGCCCAGCTGGACAACGCAAAGGAACTTGTCCAGCATTCGGAACAAAGGAATAGTAATGTGATGCCAGAAAAGGCATACCCCAATGCCTATGCTATATAAGTGCGTCAAGCCTAACCCCCATTGCTTGCACGAACAATCTAGCGGGGACTCATCTTCAGACGAAACTTTGGTGCCAATGGGAACGGGGTCATCATTATCGCAGATGAGGATGGCCAAGCTACAGAACCTGACGCCGTCGTCCCTGTCCCGCTAGTCTCTCTCGACAATACACACAAGGTTATTGGAATGATTAGAGGAGGAGATCAGCATCAGCCCACCTTTGATTATAACATTAACTGAATCTCTTGGGTACAATGAGTTAGGCCCTCAGATTGGAAGATCCCTTTTCGATAGACTCCGTTACGCAAGGTTTCTAGTGGTCATTGTGTCCCAGCAACATCGCATGCATCCTTATCTTTCAGAATTCCCTTCCGATTTCATATATAAAGGGAAAATGACCAATGACCCGTCTGTGACATCAATCAAAATAAGTCCATTGTTTTCCGAGAAACTCCTCGAATGGCTCAAGCTCAAAGCGGCTAATGTCGAGTTCAGAAATGGGATGGAGCTCATTGCATGACGCATAGGAGAAAGGCATTGGCTGACTCCTTCAACTGGTGGTGCACTGGCACCGGATGTTGCTGCATAAGCAGCATACTGAGGTCTGGGATGGCGACAGACGGGCACGACCATACTGGAATGTGTGGGGGTCACAACGACTCATCATGTGTCACCTCATTATGTGAGGGAGTCCTACGGGAATTCTCCAGAAAGAACCTCCTTTCAAGTTTACCCAGGAGTCGAACTGCATCTTGCCGACCCCTAGAAGGTCAATTTCATCGGCGAAACTCTTCACTGCCAAGTTGGGGTCTTGGAAAGACGCTGATGAGCCCGACCAGGGTGCGTCATTCTATACGTTCGGGTATATCGATGAGGATACGGTGACTACGATGAGTGCTACCGTGCGTTTCATTATGTAGTTGGCCATGGTGTAACAACACCAACAACAACAGCAGCACCAGCATCAATGGCACGCATAATACAGGTAATTCCATGTTCAGTTGACAATATGGAAATCGAAGTTGAATGTAATGGATGTTTTAGCAGCAAGTCATCATCAAGAATGGGGGCTGCTACTAAATGGAAGCACCCAAAACATGATAATGGCCCCTGTGCCCTGCGACAGAAAAGAAAAAAAAGGCTATCAAAAAGAAGAAAGCGCCGAAGATGGATTCGTCCATCAAAACCTTGCTAAGACTTTCATTGCTACTACATACATATAGTACTGAGCCAAGGCTGATATATGATATTATCATATTAGCGGGCCGAAGTTGATCAGCTAGGAAGGCCGCCGCTGCTGAAGAGGCAGAAGTTGCTCGCAAGCGGGCCAAAGCCTAGGAGCTCATAAAGGCCATTAAGGAGAAGGATGAGGAGGGCAAGGAGGGTAAGGGCAAGACTAGTGCCTTGGTTATGAGATCCAAGTAAAAGCCAGCGATTTTTCAAAGACGTTTACTAACCTGGTTTAGGGACGCGGCCAACAAGTCGGAGATACACGGCTTGGCCTTGGACTCCCGAGGATTGCAGCAAACCGCCAGCTACGATGACCGGCTTTCCGGCCCCATATGGCGCAATACCTGGCACCCTTGCGCCAATTGTAAGGTGCTGATTGAGGTTATGGAAGGCAAGCTTGCCAACTTGGATAAATTTAATGGCCGCCAGGGTGCTCCGCCCTAGTGCGAGCTCGATACATCAGATGCTGTCAATGGTAATCCCTTGAGTACTACAGAATTCCCGAAATTGGCTTGGACTGGCCAGCAGTTGCCCGGATGACCAGCCTCAAGGATACGCCCCTGAGGGAACCTACCACAAGTGGATCAGAGAAGGCCTTCACTACTGGCTCATCACAACGACTCATCCGAGCTGACGGGAGCATCGATATGTCAACTTTCTCAACTCCTCCTGTCACTCGCGACTATAGCAATTGAATCAGTTAAATTGCTCATATATAGCAACAAAAGCTTACGACAGAATACAACACAGTAGACACATCAAAACGACTACGGAAAATGGCCAAGAGGACACGCGAGGCTGGTACTGCAAAGGGCGGGGACTTCAATTCGTCCTTCAACGCCCACTGTTGGACCCCTGAGAAAGACCCGGCAGAGCGAGAGTGGGCTGCTCGTCGATGTCCCAGCAGTGACGTGCTGGATCCAAGTCCAAGTCTCCAACACTTTCATTGAACATCTAGGCTCAGCGGCCATATAGTTTTCAGCGGACTGGAAGGACTTCGTCTGGACCTGCAAGCAGGAGATGGAACCACCTCCAAGTTTGACTATTTTCGCGACATGGATCTCATCAAGGGCCATATCTGTAGTGGGATGGACCGCACAGCCATCCAGTGGATGTTTTGGAAGCCTGAGACGCTAAATTGCTTGAGAGGCAAGATTTGTGGAAAGATACACATTGAAATTTTTGCAGCGGCTACTTAAGAAAGTGTTGTGGTATATCTGCTGAACTATCAACTCTACTAGCCCGAAATGGTTGTCTGGACACTTTTTAGCTCAGTGATTCGAATGCATATATGACAAATGTCATCTCAGAATTCGCTTTTACCAGCTCAATAACAAGGTATATTGTCCAAAACCAAAGAGAATCCCTCACAAGACCCGCAGGGTTTGTCTATATTGATACATGGCTCCAAATTCTTTGGGCACAAAGGTGAGAAGTATATGAGATGAGAATACATGGGGAGAGAAGCAGATCGCTGTAGGAGTAGATGTCAAGACGCTCGAGGGGTATGTATGAGCTTCATCTTGAGCAGAATATTCGTAAAAGACTGTCCAGTCGGATATGTACGGAACAGCCAAGGGCTGCAATCTGGCCATAGCGTTTATTTCTTGTGCCTGTCAGCCTGAGCCTTCAGGTACTTCTGGATGAGTTCCTTCCTGTAGGTAGAAGTGGTCAGTGATTGTTGGCATCAGGAGTGGAAAGATTGCACATACTGTAATTGAGGTTGAGCCTTCTCGTAGTGGCTGAACTCCATGGTGAATTCACCCTTGCCCTGGGTGGCAGCACGCAGATGCGTACTGAAGCCGAACATTCCGTTCAAGCTGCAGTCCGCATACACGGTGAATTCATCCACACCAGTCTCGGTGTCATTGATCGTGGCATTACGCTTGTTGAGGAGAGAGATCACGTCACCTTGGAACTCACCAGGAGCGGTGACAACGATCTTCATCATGGGCTCAAGGACAGAAGGGTTGCTGTCCATAAAGGCCTTGCGGAAAGCCTGCTGGGTAGCGTTCTTGAATGACATTTCAGACGAATCCGTCATGTGGGTAGCACCGTCGTTGATCACCATCCTGGTACCAAGCACCTTGTGACCGATGAGCGGACCCTTTTCGCAAGCAAGGTTGAAACCCTTCTCACAAGCGAAAAGGAACTTCTCGGAGATACTTCCACCAACAATCTGTTCCTCGAATTTGTTGTCCTCAAGTTTGCCGGTGGGTTCCATCCAGCCGACGACGCGGGCATATTCACCAGGACCTCCCGATTGTTTCTTGAGCAAGTGGTCAAACTCGACTCGGTTGCCGATGGTCTCGCGGTACGCGACCTGAGGCGGGCCAGTCACACAGTCGACGCGGTATTCGCGACGCATGCGTTCGATGTAGATGTCAAGATGCAATTCACCCATGCCGGAAATCAGAGTCTCCTCACTCTCCGCATTGTAGGACACCCGAAAGGTGGGATCCTCTCTCTGGAACCGAGCCATAGCTTTCGAGAAGTTGGCAGAGTCCTTGTTGTTCTTCGGCTTGATAGAAAGCGAGATGACAGGTTCGGGCACGAACATGGAAGTCATGGTGTAACCGAGCTGCCCATCGGTGAAAGTGTCGCCAGAGGCGCAATCCACACCGAACACGGCGCAGATCTCACCGGCTCCGATCTCCGATACCTCCTCCATCTCATTGGAGTGCATGCGAACAATGCGAGGAACCTTAACCTTCTTGTTGTTGCGGGCATTGAAGACATTGGCACCCTTGCGGAGCGTACCCTGGTACACGCGGATGTAGGTCAACTGCCCAAAATTGCTTTCCTCCAGCTTGAAAGCAAGACCAACAAAGGGCTGGGAGTTGTAGGGGACAAGCTTGACGGAAGCCTCGTCGCGCTTCCGGTCAAGGGCGAGGTTTTCGACTTCGGATGGGTTGGGCAGATAGTCGATGACACCATCAAGCATGGGCTGTACAGATTTGTTGGCCAGTGCAGAACCCATGAAGACGGGAGTGAACTTCAAGCCAATGGTTGCTCGTCGAATCGCGGCCTTGAGCTGCTGCTCCGTAGGCTCCTTCTCATCCAGGAAAAGCTCAGCAATCTCGTCGTCGACATCGGCAAGCGTCTCAATGAGCATCCTCCTTCGTTCCTCCACAACTGATTTGACCTTTTCAGGGATCTCATCCTTAATCACGATATGTTCACCGCTCGGTCCTTCGTTGTAAATGGACTTCATACGAATCAGGTCGACCACGCCCTCAAACTCGTCTTCGGCGCCAATTGGCACTTGAACGGCAGCAGCAGGGATCTTGAGCTTGGTGTTAATCTGTTCAACGGCCTTGAAAGGATTGGCACCCATACGGTCCATCTTGTTGACGAAGGAAATTCGAGGGACGTTGTAGCGGCGCATCTGGCGGTCGACCGTGATAGTCTGGGACTGGACACCTGACACAGCACACAGGATCATGACAGCTCCATCGAGAACGCGCAGCGCTCTCTCCACTTCGATAGTGAAGTCGATGTGTCCTGGTGTATCGATCAGGTTGATGTGGTATTTCTCCTCCTTTCCATCGTCATTCTTCTTTACCCAGTCACAGAACGTCGCTGCGGACTGGATAGTGATACCCTTTTCACGCTCGAGATCCATCGAGTCCATCTTGGCACCAACCTTGTCACCACCGCGGACCTCGTGGATGGCCCCGATACGACCAGTATAGAAGAGGACTCGTTCGGTACAGGTGGTTTTTCCGCTGTCAATGTGTGCCTATACGGACCAGTCAAATGCTGTGCTTCCACGGAATGCTTGAATTTCGCCGAAGACGACTTACAGCAATACCAATGTTCCGGAGTCTGGAGAGTCTGATCGCTTCAGCAGGGTCAAGGTTGTCAATGATTGTCTCCTGAGAAAGACCGTCGGGATTGGAAGCGGCGGCCTCGAGACTGAGGAGAAGAAAGAGATTAGCGATTGAACACGAAACACAGGATACAACTCCAGCAATTCCAAGGGAATTCAAGAATCAATACATACACAGCCGCAGCCGTAGCAGCGGAGGCATTCCGTCGTTGCAAATTGTGTCTGTTGAAAACCGACTGATAAGCCGGGCCGGCAATGGGTGAACGGAGAGCGGCCGTCGACACGCATCGTTGATTCAAGAAGTTCTGAGACTGAAGACGCACAGGCGATCTGGTCAAGCCAGATAGAGCACGGTGAGGTAACCGTGCAAGAGATGGACACCGCATGACTGTCAACCACCACCACTGGAAACTGGGGAGTGCTGATGCTGCGTGTACTCTCAGCGTCGCGATCTTTTTTTCTGCTCCGAAAAAAAGTTCGGGGAAGCCAGGAACAACGCACGTGATCTTCCCAGTCACAACCATTGAGATCCGGGAGTGCAGACTGTCTCTACTATGTATCTACTCTGCAGGTTTGATATCACTGACTGCAAAGAACTACTATGGCAATAAATATTATGATTATCTCAGTTCCGCATCAAACAAAATGATCGAATCTCAGTTGCTGCGGAAATAGTTCGCCGCCAAAACTGGTCCCAGTTTCACTTCCTTCGCAAACGCATCCAAATCATACCTTATCCTCTGCCAGTTACCAAGGGGCTTTCCACCCTTTGGGGCGTATCTCTCGGCATCGAAGCCCTCTGGCTGCTCGTATAGCAAGAAAACATACCGGTGCGGCGAGCTTCCCGGTGGAGGCGCAGGGCCGATGTAGTTCGCAACGAAAGGGGCCGATGTTGTCAGGATGGTCTCGCCCGTGGCGGTGGTATCCTTGGATGGCTCAAATCCCGGATGAATCCAGTGGAGGATGGGTCCTAGGAAGCCGAGTGATGGGAATGGAGCGTCGAGGTCCAGACTGATGACAATATAGGTGCCAGATGATACGTTGAAGGAGATCTGGGGCTCTTTCTGTGCATCTAGACGCACAGTTCATGCATCAGTGATTGAAGGATCGTTTTTATGCAGCCTACTAACCAGATCTAGGAAGGTATTGCCCGGGTGTCGTGATGCGTTGCTCGCCGAATGTCAGGCCAAGGAGTTTGGAGCTATCCTTCTCCGCAGTAGACAAGACGGCTTCGACGGATGAAATGGACGGCATTTTGGATCGATTGGTTGATGAATACGAAGTTGCCTATCTCGACAAAGGTGCCAAGTTCATAGATGAAGTCAAGTAATAGGAGTCAGATAAAAAAGAGGGGTGATATGTACAACCTGCCCCATGCAATGGTTCGGTGTTAACGGGCTCAACGGAGGTAACAGACAATGCGTCCCACAGCTTGATCTAGCGTCATCTTCATGTGATTCTTCATATTTGGCAATACATATGACTATCGCTGGCCTGTTTGCCTGGGATAGAAGGCACAGAATAGACACGTGAAGATCTCTCTGTCGATCAGGTACCTTAGGTATACCTAGGCAGGTATGATGTACCGTATGAAACTGTATTCTACATACCAATACATTACTTGAAAATCTGTTTCACCGCCTTGTCTTCCGCCGTCATCGGATTACCTTCAGCTATTTTCGAGTATACCTCACCAGAGTACATCAATAAGAAGATTGGGGTCGTCTTAATGGTCGATATTGTCGACTTCCCGTCTCTCGACTTAGGCAGCTTATGAAAGATGCGTTCGTCTTCGAGACTTTTTGCCTCTGTCTCCCGCAGCCAGCCTTCGAAACTCAGAAAGCCAGCAGTTAGCTTGGATCATGTATGTAAAATCTATCCGCATCAAGCATTGAAGTAAGCTATATTGATGCGACTGTTAGTTCATACAAAGACAGCGGGTCCTCGGTCTATGGCGCGAGATAGTCAGGGCGCTGAACAGTTAGTTTCCTTGAAGTCTAGAGTCGATTGGAGTTGCCATGCCTTTTGAGTCTTGGAAGCTGATTGATATCTCGACCATGAAGAGATTCCTGATTCGCCGACTCGGGATGAGTTGCGCAGTTATGCTCGTTCAGGATTCGAGCGCCATCGCAACGTAACAGACTTGGTGAGTATCTGCAGAATTGCTCAGAAGCTCATAGCTAATTTGTTGGCTGCTCGTAATAAAGCAACATATACGGTATCTCGTCTCGGTATGATGGATTGCCCCTGTGTTCTAAGCTTGTCGATTGACAATTTGGCAGACTGGAAAAGCCGAGTTCGAAACTATGAGACGGTATATCGATGAACAAATCGCGAGTTGAACCAATCCAAAGTCGACCCATGGACGGAGTCTACTGGGTGTTCGCTTTGCTACAAGACACTGGCTTAAAGTCGGTTGGTGGAGGAGAGCTTCTCGTACTCTTACAGGGCCCCGGAATGTATATATGTACATGTTATCGTGAAGAATAAAGATAGATGTGACAACTTTCCCAACACTTTTATAATGTCAAAGTTCACTTCTGCCGCATCCATAAATCTCTCACAGCAGCTAGTACCCCAATCGACTTCTCATCAGCAGGCTCAATAGCCGACCGAGCAGCGTCATGCTCTGGAATATCCTTCGGCACCGGCCTCTTGCCCGCGGCCGCCTCCTTAGCAGCAGCCTCAATGGCAGCATGACGCTCCCTCCAGTCCTTATCCTCCTTGTCTCGGATTTCGAGTTCCCGCAGCCAAGCATCCCGCTTCTCCTGTGCCTTCCGCTGCTCCACCATCTTCTCGAACTCCCTTCGTTGCTGCCGCTCTGTCTTGAAGTACATGCCTCCGGCAACAACAGCAACAAGTGTAAAGAACTGAGCGTAGATACGAGCGCGGAACATCCTGTTCATTTCGACCGAGTCACCGGCCTTCATCGATCTGTAGGCGCGGTAGAGGGCGTAGCATGTGGCGGCGCATCCTGGATGGGAAACTCCGCATTAGCTCGGGGCTATTGGAGGATGTGTGGTAGTAACTCACCTAGCGGGATCAAGGGTTCTTCCTTGAGCCGTCTGCGGAATTTCTGGAGAGAGGTCTCCTCCTTGAATTGCCTGGTGGGTTATGATTGTTAGCCATCCTGCTATTCCTCCGGTGACCCAACGCTAGCGATGAAGATGACCGGTACGTACGGGTTGTCCTCCATGGAGGAAGGAAGAGGTTCGTTGAGCATTTTGTCTTTGGAGAGATATCACGGGTGAGTTGTCGGATTCGTAAAATGGTTATGGAGCTGCACGGAATTCATTCGGGGGCGACTGACACGCCTCTACTCGGAGGTCCAACTGAAAATGGAAGAAAACACTGCAATTGTGCAAGTCTTGCAAGGATCAAAATAGTGAATGGAGTGATTGAATGATTCGACCAGATTGTTTCCTCCAGACCGACCTCTTTTCAAATCGAGGAAGTTTCGCCTCGATCTATGGAATGAATGTCTTGACATAACATGACGTTGCGGAGGATCCGGAGATCTTTGCGGTAAAATTCAGTACAGTATCGTACGTTACCATAGTCTTGTTTTTTTACATCCTCCTCTGACAGTGATTTGAAGCTATTTACACCATATGTACCTGTCTACGCTTGTGGAAAGACGAATCAAGGCTAAATGAGAGGGCAAGACCTGCGGCAAATAGCTAACTACTTGCTCTATCATCGTCTTGCAGATAAATGCTAGACCTGCTCTTGTGACTGGAGACTATCCACTTCCTCACGCAGGAACTAGAGATAATAGGCAACTCCGCAGAAGACGAACTGAATTTAGGCTTATACTTACATTCTGAGATCGACGTCCATTGAAGTAAGTCACTTGAACGTCATGAGTTTATAGTTAGCCAAGCTTTCTGACGCGATCAGACTCATTAGGGTCGCGTCATGAATCATGTGAGAGGCATGTGGTACTGGTTACCGCAGATTGCACCGAGTCAGACCATCCAGAAGGATGAGCATAATTTATGCTCAGATATGAGTATATCATCACAATACTTAACTGATCTCAGCAGGTGATATCGAAATTATTCAACGAGATGCCGCAGAAAATACCTTGTACCTGCAGGGAAATTAGGGCTCAAGGTGAGGGTTGATGAGTCAACCAGTTCCGCTCCGATCACGGAATTTGGGTGGCCCCGCGGGAAGGATTAACGTTTGTCGAAGGCGTGCTTGTGCCACTACTGGCGAATTTTCGATAGCGCCGCTGACTCCTTGGATTGCTTCTCCTGACTCTAAATCGCAATCAGTGTCTTCAGTGGAAAGACAACCCCATTATGCCCGATCAACCTGCCACGACGAACGGAACGGCGACTCCGGTCACTCCAAAGCTGACCAACCTCGCTCTGACTGAGTACACCGCCGCTCCCACTCCTCCCTCGGAGAAAGATCAAAACAGTGCGCTGGGCTTATCCCGAAACTGGGATGTCCCCAATGCATTCTTACTCCCCAATGGCTACCCAGATGTAAGGTTCTAGCTCAATGGATCTGTTTCCGGAAGATAATTAACCACGATCCTAACGACGCAGTACCTCCGCCTTATCCTGACGTCACGGGTCTACGATGTTATTCAGGAGACACCGCTCCATCATGCCATCAATCTTAGCAATCGTTTGGAATGTCGTGTGCTTCTAAAGCGGGAGGACTTGCTCCCCGTATTCAGCTTCAAGCTCCGTGGAGCGTACAATAAGATGGCGCATTTGACCCCCGAGCAGCGGTGGAAGGGTGTCATTGCGTGCTCCGCAGGTCAGAGCCTTTCAATGCGGTGACTTACCTCGAGGATAGCTAACGGGTATACAGGTAATCACGCACAAGGCGTTGCATTCTCCGCGCGCAAGCTCAAGATCCCCGCGACCATCGTTATGCCCTCGGGCACCCCTGCGATCAAGCATTTGAATGTCGCCCGTCTCGGCGGCAGTGTCATCCTCCACGGAATCGACTTCGACGCTGCCAAGGAGGAAGCTCATCGACTGGAGAAGCAGCATGGTCTGACCAACATTCCTCCCTTCGATGATCCGTACGTGATTGCGGGACAGGGTACCATTGGAATGGAAATTCTTCGTCAGGCAAACTTGGAAAAGCTTGAGGCTGTTTTCTGCGCTGTCGGCGGAGGGGGGCTGGTTGCCGGTATCGGGGTTTATCTGAAGCGCATCGCGCCGCATGTGAAGGTTATTGGAGTCGAGGCCTACGATGCCAATGCCATGGCCCGGTCGTTGGGCGAGGGATCTCGAGTCTTCCTTAGGGAGGTTGGACTGTTTGCGGACGGTGCGGCTGTGAAGACTGTTGGCGAGGAAACATATCGTCTTGCCCGCGAGGTGGTTGACGAGGTCATCTTGGTTTCGACCGACGAGACGTGTGCCGCCATTAAGGATGCCTTTGAGGATACGAGATCTATCATCGAGCCCGCAGGTGCCCTGGCGCTCGCAGGTCTCAAGAAGTACATCGCCCAGAACCCTAGCCCCGACACCAACCGGGAGCTGGTCGCCATCACATCTGGCGCAAACATGGATTTCGACCGCTTGCGTTTTGTTGCTGAGCGTGCTGCTTTGGGAGAGCGGAAGGAGGCACTGCTAAGCGTTAACATTCCCGAGAAGCCTGGTGCTTTCGCAAATCTCATCGAGGTGATCCTTCCTCAAGCCGTGACCGCCTTCAGTTACCGTTATTCTCGTGCCGAGTCCGCCGATGTCCTCATGGCCATCTCCTTGTCTGCGCAGACGGGTCGTGAAGACTTGGCGAAGATTATGGATCAGCTTGAAAAGGCCGGCATGCCCGTGAAGGATTTGAGCGACGACGAGCTCGCCAAGCGCCATGTGCGTTTCCTGGTTGGAGGACGCTGCGACGTCAAGGATGAACGTCTTTTCATGTTCGAATTTCCAGAGCGTCCAGGAGCTTTGGCCAAGTTCCTCACCACCCTTCGGCCAAACCAAAACATCTCCCTGTTCCACTACCGCAACTATGGTGGTGATGTTGGAAAGGTACTGGCAGGCATTCAGTGCCCGAACGACGAGAAGAAGGACCTGGAGGCCTTTCTCAAGGACCTTGGCTATCCGTTCAGCGAGCAAACCGACTCTCCCACTTACCAGACATTCCTCCGTTGTTAACGACGTGCATCGACATTCTCCGTTATTTTGCGTTTCTGCTAGAGGGATACTTGACCGGTTCCGCTTGGTTTTTCCGGGGATGAAAAGAGTACTATATTTTCGTCGGCGTTCGGATTAAGCATCAGATAGATTAGAGGCTGAAGCCTGCTTTTAATGAACTGTCTTGCATATAGCAAGGGATTCTCATCTGCTTGAGTTTACGAGGCGAGTGGATTCAGGTCACCAACCACCCCAGCGACCCCTGTACTCAGCTTCGGCCCACTTCTCGGTCCAGTAATTCCAATTTCTGGGAGTTTCTCGAGGTTGATCTCCACGCTTATGAATCGAGAAAGCAAGCTTCCTTTCTTTACCCCACATTGCCGGATAGACCCATTCTCCGCGAGCCGTTGCCTTTGAAGCGTCAAAGTCGAGGTATCCGGTGTGTTCGTTGCCCTCATCGACCTCGATTTCTGCGTCGACCGCTCGTCCGCCCCACTGGAGGTACACACGATTCGGTTTGGGGGCCTCACCCAGTCGGCGTCTGATTGCTTGTCCTCCTGATGATTCGCTTGCTTTGCGTTTTCTGGAGTTCGACTCATTGCCATCGGATTCATCCTCCCCTTCCTCTTCGCTATAGGTCAACTCAGGAGGCTGTTCTTCACGGAGACGGTGCAGTGCATCATCGGACAATGCTAGCAGCATGGTTCCTTCAACAAGCCCAAGATTAAATGCGGCCACTACTCCATTTGCGCTCGCTGGTTTCTGGATCTCGAGCGTCAAGTCGCATTCACCATTCCCCATGTGTTCATCTATTGCTTCACAGAGAATGATATACGATCCCGCGAGATCGTCCAGCTTCAACGGACCGGCGGCAGGGCGATAGCTTTTCATATAATCCCGATGAGGCTGTAACGCTTCGTGCCAGCATTTTCGCCTTTCTGCGAGCTTTTCGGCTTCTTCTTCAGCCTCTTCCCGTTCTCTATCTTCTTCATGTCCTTTCATGATAGACATGACTTTGGCGATGTCCCAGCCAAGGATCGTATACTTCAAATTTGATGAATCTTTAACCCGTCTGAGGTGTAGCCCTCGTATGGACTCTACAACTGTTATGAGGCGTGGTAGATGCTCAAAGAATGGGTAGAGCTCAATTGGCTCAGTGGTCTTCTTCGGATCAGGCTTGCCATTCGAGCCGTCAAGGAAATATTTTGCCATGAAACGGTCAAGGTCGAAATTAGCCTCAGATGTGGCGATGTGCAACCAAGAACCGGGTGCAGAACAAGTTGCAAAGGCAGCGTCGAGTCCGCACTCGAATGTATCTTCCCATCCGACTACAGTCAGTCGCCTGGTTACGTGCAAGACAAGACCAGGTACTGCCTGCACAGCCTTCGTGAAATTCGATCCATCAACATGTTCAAGTATCAACGCCTCTTTTTGCTTCTCCTTGTCTGGCGCCCCGCTCGGTCCGATGAAATATTTGGCCAGGAACAACTGAGGATCAAAGATAGCCTCGTAAGAAGGATTCTTCAGCGTTGCAAATTCAGCCGCAGTTTCACGCTCGAAGCGTTCCGCACGAGCTCTTACAAGGTTGAAGGACTGTTCAACCATCGACCTTTCGATGGCCACCACTGCTGGTGTCGGATTTAAGCACTTGGGCGATCAGTTCGAGTCAAGATTCTCAAAACCGGTTTTCAAATAGGCCTTTCTCACCTGCCCGTTCTTCACTGCAGTCTTTAGAGTAGCCTTTAATTGAGCTGCACTGGCGTTTGCCTCAAAAGGGATCCCATAAAGATGTAACTGCGCTGTGACCCACGGCTTGGTTGCAATTCTGGTTGTAATTCTGACGCGAGCACTAGAGGCATTTTTGCGAAAGAGCAGTCTCAACTGATCATCACGGGCTCGAGTGAAACCTCCTACTTTGAGGCCGTATGAGTCGTACGTGAAGATGCCCGACTTCACCAAGTAATCCGTCTTTAGAGAAGTGGTGGAAGCGGTTCCTGGAATTGTTGAGGTAGGTAGGTAATCCGTTGTTTTGTTTTGATTACCTCTGCGACTGACGGACGGGAACCCTAGCGTCCTGCCCTAACGGCTGAAATAGAAAAAAATCATAGGATGCATCAATTGACAAAGAGGTCAGTAATAACTGAACAACTTTTGTGCAAGTCTCGCGAGCCAGGTCGGAGTAGCCCAGTCTCAATGTGGCTGACACTGCATAAACAGCATATGCCTGGCTAGTGACATTGTAGTTTGACCGCATCGTTATATATTGACCGTTCGGCCATGCCTGTCGATCAGGTTCAGCAAAGCATATACTCATGGCTATTGGTCTCGATATAGACTAATGCTTCTTGTTAAGTTGTTAGAAGCCGGAAAACCAATAATACTAACAATAAAAGTAGATGATCATCACTTGTCGAGTCTGCCTTGGTGCACTGCCCACCAGGCATCAATGTAGTATAGGCACTCATAAAGGCCCCAATTGCCTTGACTTGCGTATCAGCATGAGTGCTTTCAATCAATCTAGCAAAGAATTGTATATGGACGAATTCTCATAGCAATGCGGTCGTCAATAGTCAGGAGTCTCTCTTTTCTGACATTTTCCTCCCTCTTCATCTCTCCGGGTGTGGCCAATTTGAATGGCAAGAACCCTGTTCTCGAAAGCCATTCACTATCGCACTGCATAGCAGCAGATAAGAGCTCTTCGGCGTCTGGAACTACATTCTTCACTTCACCTTTGGTCAACAATGGCACTACTCAGCTCTCCTGGACGCTGGGCGTCCATATCCAGAACACCACGGACGACATGGGGGACAACCTTATCCAGATCGAACGTGATTTCTATTTCGGCCTTGGGTCAGATACTGGCTCTATTCAAAATGCGTCCTTGCGCGCCTGCAGTATCTTCTACCTTGGTGACTCCGAGTCCGAGCCTCTCTACTCTGGCACCAACCGGACGGTCGACGTACTCAGGAACTTTCCGAGCCTTGCGTTCGGGATCTGACGGCCGTAGTGAATAATACCGTGCAAGAACTGATGCCACAGAATGATCATGATCTACCGAGTGTGTGTAAAAAGTTGGTTGAGGCAACAACCAGCGATCGGCCAACCTCGTGCCAGAACTATTACCCAAGCGAGTTGCACGTCCAAGGTAAGCATTGATTCGATCAGCCTCGTCACATCGCCTGATCTGATTGACCTCACAGACTGTATGAATCGCCGCAATACTTTCAGCGCAAGCAGCAGCAAAAACTGCCATTCGTCGTCCGGCAATGTCTATAGCCTCACTCCCGTGGACTCGAACAGTATCGTCGACACCAACGGATCCAGTAATCTGAAGAACATGATTCTTGGCGCCACGCCGATCATCACGATTTTCTATCCAGAGTCGAATTTGTCTCGACCAGACATCCAATACATGGCTGTGAAGCCAGAGGACACCAGCCACTTAATAGGCCAGGTCAGCGGCTCGTCGGGCTCTGGTCCTGCTGCACCCAGCGGCTCGTTGGCCTCTGGTTTTACAGCATCCAGCATGCTTGCGTTGAGGATGATGGTCATTATCTCTGTTTTCCTTTCCTGGGTTATTTGATTGTATATCTTGTTCATAGCACTTTAATACAGCCCATACCCATACAGCAGCAGCACTCAAGAGTAGTTAGCAGAAAACCACCGATCGCGTGGAGGAGCAGCTGGAGGATCGCGAGGAAAGTACCCTTGCTTGAACTTATCTCCACAGATGCTTTGCAAGGGATCAACCTCATGTGCTCCAAGCCTTCTCAAGGCCTCGACAAGACCATCATGGCGAAAGCACATTGCCATCACAATGGGAGGCGGATATTCCGCTCGGATGTAAATGGCATCGTCGTTCAGTGGCGCGCCGTGGTCAAATAATGCCTTGAGAAATTCGAAATTGTCATGCCGGCACGCCAGAGCCACGAGGTCTGCGAGTAAGTGGAAGCGATCGTCGTCGTCGTCGAGAGCTTGCAGTAGACTCAGACTGAGATGCCCGTCATCAAGGATGGTTCTCCCGAGCTTCGCCGCGTTTGGATGGAAACTCAGGATAGCCATCACACCCGCCCAATCACGGGTATCTAGCCGGACACCAGAGTCAATGAGAACCTCCATCGCCTCGTAGTGGCCGCCCCATGCTACTGCGCGCATTGCCTGGCCGCCAGCATCATCGCCGTGTTCGCCGATGCTCGCCCCCCTGGCCAGTAGGAGACGCATTACTCCCACCTGGCCTTTCCAGCCGGCATACGCCAGAGGTCGTGGTTGCGAATGGAGCCTATCGTAGTAGTCGAACGTCTCATGGACGTCGGCTCCGTTGTCAAGGAGGAGACGGACGATGTCAATGAGCCCCGACTTGCAAGCCTCCCGAAGGCCCTCTGTCAAAAGAAAGCGCGATTCAGATAGCGGTGCGGTGTAATGATCCAATAGTATCGCCACAGCTTCTGTCCGATTCGCCCACATCGCGTTGACAATTGCGTGCTGATATGCCCGGCCAGAGGTCCTGAGACCGAATTCGGGCTGCAGGAGGAGTTGCAGTATCTTCGGACTCCAGTGTTCAGCGGCCACTAGTATCGCCGGGGAGTCCCAGAAGTCATCATCATCTGAACCCTCTCGGTGCATCCTGGCGCCACGCCGCAGAAGCATCTCCACGACCTTCGGATTGAGGGACTTGACCGCTGCGTCGATGAGTCGATCCTCGAACAGCTCCGACTTGACATCCTCGCGGATGCGTCGCGTATCCTGCGAGAGCTGATCGACAAGTTCAGGGTCCCCATTATACGTCGCTGCAAACAAAAATTCATACGACGGGTCAAACTCAATGGGGCCACCCTCGGCCGCGAGAACAACGCCGAAAACCTTGCGGTTTGCGCGAGATAAAAGTCGCTTCATGTATTGATAACGCAGCTCATCTCTCTCGCTACTCTTGGAGAAGTGCCGTGAAAGACTATCCACCCAGTGATTCATCAGGGATATGATATCCGTATCTGAGGAGCCATCATTGTCTCGTCGCTGATGAAGAAAGTAGGGCACCATGAAATTTGACCGTTGGCACCAGTCTTGCCAACAGTCCCAGAAGAGCGTATCTGCCTGCAAGATTCTGTTCCTGGCGTATGCAAGCACGATTTCATGATCAAACACCCCTAGAGGTTCAACACTCCTGCCACATAATGCTTATTTAGAGGTTATGCAGACTCACGGTTTACCAGACGAAGTTGGACCGCTTCGTGTCTAAGTTGGATAACAATAAAATCGAAAATCTTTTGGAAGATTTCCAAGGGGAGGTCAAGCAACGACATAGAGACTTTGGATATGCAACACAGGACGAAATTATGTCATGAAAATCACGGAGAGGGGCTATATATACGTATATACGTCCGAAAGAAGAACATCTGGCGGTTGAGTGAGAGGAAGTGCTCTCCCTATATTGAGATGCACGTCCACAGCCACAGACGCGAGACCGCCTGTTTCAATCTTGG
Source organism: Scortechinia acanthostroma (assembly GCA_011319215.2). Taxonomy (NCBI): domain Eukaryota; kingdom Fungi; phylum Ascomycota; class Sordariomycetes; order Coronophorales; family Scortechiniaceae; genus Scortechinia; species Scortechinia acanthostroma. Next base: position 54,036 of record JAABUG020079916.1, read on the forward strand.
CGCATTAATGGTGAAGGCTCCCGCGAACCTCCAGTTTCCGCTCTCTTCTCAAAAGCGAAACTGAGCATTGTCAATGACCCGGGCTTTCAATTCTAGTCAAGAACCGACGCGGGCTTGTGTCATCCCACTTAAGGGGTGAAGCCGCACATGCAGCCCTGATTTTGACGTAGTGCATTCCACCACAATGGAGGAATCCTGTAGTCGTACCTGCTACAACCGCGGCCACAGTAGTAAGTTAGTAACCGACAAACGACGTCCCTTCGCTCTTTGAGTGGTGGACGAACGAAAAGCTAAGGTACTACCTACGGAGTAGTAACCCGCAACCGCCCGGATCCCGGCGATACAGAAACTCCGGCGAACATTTGCTCCGCGGATTCGATGATCTTGGGAGCAATGAAGCGGACCATCGAATCCTTTCCACCTCTGAACGGCCGATCAAGAACGAATTGTCGCGGTAAAGGCTATCAGTCTTTCCGCTATTCTTCACCATGCTGTCCATTCGCTCCATCCTCGGTTCTTCGACCCGGGCCCTCCGCCAACTCCTCCAGAACCAGTCGTTCTCTCACCAGTTCCTCTCGCGGTCACTATCGCAACTATCAAGAGTATCTGTCAGCAACAGCCTTCGGAGTCTGCGTTCTACAAAGCAGCAAGATAGCAATGTCGCTGTTGTGGGATCCACTGTGCGACAACTCGAGCAGGTCCGGGGCATGAAGACAAGATCGTCCGTTAAGCGGTTATGCGATGGTTGCAAGGTATGTGGGATGGCTGTTCTCAGCGGGATATGCTGCCTGCATGGTCAACATCATACTAATTGCTGGGTTGTCAATAGCCTGTGCGGAGGAAGAACCGAGTTTACATCATCTGGTTAGTACTGGCGGCTCCCTGTGCATTCGATATGTCTGACCATATACAATTGCAGTTCGAAGAATCCTAAGCACAAGCAACGTCAAGGAAAATGATTGCGTGCAACATGGGGTGCATGCATGGGGTGGAGGGAATGAAATGAACCGCAGTATGGGAGGAAACGATCTTCATCGACCATCTGACCATGAAAGTAGCCTTTTCCACTGTATCATGGCACGGTGCTTGATTGGATTCGGCACAGACATGCTTCATTGAACATATGGTTTCGCTGTGATGCTCGGGATATGCATGGTCAACGTTATTATCGGTTACTGGTTCCGGCGCTCATCTTATTTGTACATTAGACAACTGTCTCACTATGTCACTTCTTTTCAGAATACCTTCTCCTCCTACAGCTGTTTGGTCTTGGAGACCATGCATTCGTTCAACTAACCGCTTATAAATACAGTAATGGACAAAGTGTGATTAGAGCTTTTGCTCAATGAACTATGTTGTCGTTACTGCGACATGTAAATTACAGATTCGAATTCAAATTTGTCCAAGTATCCCGGATGGTTTAGCAGCTTTACGACTGCAATGGCTCACCCATACCACCAAAGGTCACGCTCTTGATCGTAAGGAACTCGTCGATCCCGTACTTGCTGCCCTCACGACCGAAGCCGCTCTGCTTCACACCACCGAACCTAGTGAAAGTTAGCACATCGCAGAGCATTCGGTCTGACAGGGACACTTACGGAGAGGCGACATCGCTAATAAGTCCTGTGTTGACACCCACCATACCGACCTCCAGCGCCTCCGCAACCCGGAAAATACGCTTGATGTTGCCACTGAAGAAATAACCCGCAAGTCCGACCTCTGCACGGTTGGCCAGCTCGACGACCTCTTTCTCGGTCTCAAAGGGGAAAATACCCGCCACAGGGCCGAATGTCTCCTCGGAGGCCATCAACATATCCTTGCTCATCTCCGCGAGTACGGTCAGCTCGTAGAAGTTCGGACCCAGCTCGGGGACTTTTTGGCCTCCCGCCACAAGCTTGGCTCCCTTGGCTTGAGCGTCCTTGACGTGCTGGTCGACTTTCTCAGTGGCACGCTCGTGGATAAGTGGGCCGTGAGTGACACCATCCTCGAAGCCGGCGCCCAGCTTGAAGTCCTTGACCTTTGCGGCGAAGCGCTGAACGAATTCATCGTACACACCTCTCTGGACGTAGATCCGGTTAGCACAGACGCAGGTCTGGCCTGAGCTACGGAACTTGGAGGAAATGGCTCCGGCGACTGCGGCATCGAGGTCATCGACATCATCGAACACAATGAATGGTGCGTTTCCGCCGAGCTCCCAAGAGACCTTCTTGATAGTAGACGAAGCCTGCTTCATGAGCAGTCTACCGACGTTGGTCGAACCGGTGAACGAAATCTTGCGTACTTCAGGATGGGTGGTGATCACCTCTCCCACCTCCGGCGTATTCTTCAGCGACGTCACGATGTTGACCACTCCCTTGGGAATACCCGCGCGATGGGCCAGCTCCGCAAGGGCATTCGCAGTGAAGGGTGTTTCGCCAGGAGTCTTGCACACAACCGTGCAACCAGCGGCCAGAGCCGGTCCGATCTTTCTTGTGATCATAGCAGCGGGGAAATTCCACGGTGTGATCAAGCCGCAGACGCCAACGGGCTGCTTCAACGTCATGACTCGGTTACCGGGAACTGATGCGGGGATCGTGTCGCCGTAAATACGGGGTGCTTCCTCGCTGAACCATTCGAAGAAGCTGGCGGCGTAGTTCACCTCGCCCTTGGCGTCAGCCAGGGGCTTCCCGTTCTCCCATGTGATTAAGGTTGCTAGATCTTCCGCATTATCCATCATCAACTGGTACCATCGTCGCAACATGCGGGCTCGCTCGCGCGCCAGGGTTGTGCGGAATTTGGGAAAGGCTGCTGAGGCGGCTTCGATGGCTTTTTCTGTGTCCAGGACGTCGAATTCGGGACATGTGCCGATAAGTCTTCCAGTGGCGGGATCTAAGTTGAAAATAGGATAAGTTTCATTCTAGCATCAGGAGCGCACCGCCCTTACCATGGACTTCGAATGTCTTTCCTGACTCTGCTTGTACCCATTCTCCGTTGACATAAGCTTTCTCAATGAAAAGAGACTGGTCTTTCAGCTAAAGCAGCAGTTGTGAGCTCATTCCCATAAAAGTACAAGCTTCAACCCAGAGCGGCCTTACCGGAGGTACAACATGGCTTTTGGAGTACAATCTTTTGGCATGAAGCGTAGGCACGGCAAAGGGATATCGAGCTCGCGATCTCAACAATTGCCGTGAAACTGGACGGATAATCCTCTCCATGGTGATAGAATGACGATTCCTCAAAGTCACTAACAGGCCTTAATTGCACAAGAATCGAAACAATAAAGTGGACAACCGATATGATTCTCCTCCCTATCTCAGTATGCGGGGAAAGTCGTCAAGCTCTTCCGCCGTTGGAGACCTGGAATGTTGCGGAACGAAAGACTTTAGGAAGGCTTTATCTACTGGAGAAGGGAATTGGGTTATCTTTATACTTTGAGAACCCAGGGAAGAAGGATCCAAGGATGAGTGTGTAAAATAAATGCTAATCGTAGCTCCGAGTTGGTCAAGCATTCATATTACCACCATTCCGTCAAGCGGGGAGCTGTCTATCACGTGGGCCGACGTCATTCTAGGACCAGCACGCTTTTATACCCCCAAACTCCCTGGTATCCTCATAGTAGAGTCAATCTTTGAGGATTATGAGACTGAGAACATTGTGCATTTGCCAATTGCAGTGATAGAGAAATAG